>CM071924.1:62286668-62488687 GCA_016081115.2 Rehmannia glutinosa | reverse complement strand
ATAATAACCAACCTAAAATATGTGTTGATAAACCATCTTTAACAGGTGTAAGACTTCATTTGTAAAAATCAAGAAAACTTAATTTCTAAAGGGTTAAACTCCATTTTGATTACTCTACCAACAACTCTCCAGTGCATTTGAGTGGTTAACTTTTCGCTTAAAGATTAACATCTTTCAAAAGACTTAGCCGTTTTCTTGTAAATATATGATTTATTAAGATTCGAAAATTTGCAAAGTCTATTCAACCCTCTCTAGACTTTACTCACACCCTTGGAACCACACAATGGAGCCTTACATCCTTCCATCCTTAAGAGAATTTGGTCTCCAAATTACTCCAAAAACGACTTGTGATCTACTTTCACATATCTTCTTCCATCTCCCCAAGTTAACGTCTTCATCGCTTATCATAGTTTTGCCACCTACCTTGACCAATGAATTTTCTCTTCTCCGTAACTATCACGCTTGTTGGTCAATGATCATCTCGCACGGGATTCTCGGTGTAAGTCGATTCTCCATTAGGCTCAACTTACCTCATTTCTTTGGGTTAATCAACCCTTTTTGAGGTGAGAGTCTAAGGAACACTTTATCTCAATTTTGAATTCTCAATCATTCCTCTTCTTATCGCATATTTCTTATAGTGACTCTAAGTCATCCTAATTACTCGTCTTTGATCATTTTGACCTTCTCTATGGTTTCTTGACAAGTCCACCTTCGAAATGTCCGTGATTTTCATTTCTCTTTTGGGGTCCGTTGATCATCCATCTCCCAATATACTAGGGACCTACACTTTCGTCCGTATAATGCCTCATATGGTGCCATTCCAATCGTGGCCTAATAAACTATTATGATAGGTAAACTCGCTGTAATGGCAAATGAGAGTCCTGGGGCCTTGAAAATCCAAACACATACCGCAATATGTCCTCATGAATTTGGATCATCTCTCTCGATTGTCCACCACCAAGGATGTCTTTGATGTCTTTGAAACTCAATGAGACTCTCAATTCCTCATGTAAACACTTCCAAAATCCCGAGACGAATCTCGTGTCTCTGTCTAAAATAATGTTATCTAGTACTTTATATAACCAAATGATTTCTGATATAAATCTCGTGAGCTTTTGTTATGCATTTTCTTAATTGGTAAGAAATGTGCGATTTCGTGAGTCGGTCTCGACTACACATATAACATCATAACCTCCTTTGTTGCAGGTAGGTCCATCACGAAGTCCATCGTTATAAGTTTCTATTTCCACTCGGTAATTCTCAATGGTTGCTGCGAATCCTAAAGATCAATGGTGTTACGCCTTAACTCGTTGGCAAGGCAAACATCTCGCAACGAATTCGCTACATGGTTCTTCATATTTACACACCAATAATCCCATTTCGGATCATTGTACATTTTATTTTTTCCAGGATGTACCATTTACTCAATGATGAGCCTCTACTAAGGCGGGTTTCTTATTTTCTCATTGTTCGATACACAAACTCAATTCTTAAATCTTATGATCCCATCCTCCGACCCGAGAATTTGGGCCAATCTTATTTGAGTATTTTCTCTTTAAACTCTTGGAGTTTAGTGATCACGAAATTCTTACCGCATAGCGTTCGGTGTCAGTTTTAGTATAGTTTTGAAAGTAGGTTATCGTCTCCACAAGATTGTTATCAAATTTTATACTAAGTACTATAATTGAAATAACTTAATTCTATCTAGAAATCGAAAAGAGATGAATGTTTATTAAACTAAAAATAAAACTAAAAATAAGCAAACAATTGGTTCAGACAATTAATCAAACACTTAAGATATGAATTCTAGAGGGTTGATTTCACCTAGTTTCCCCTTTGTTTTCAATCCAGTTTATTAATCACAAGTTATTAATCCATAAGCCAATATTCCTACCGTTTATCACTTCCTCCCTCGAGTGCCAAGTGATCTCAGGTTCCAATTTACGATTTCGATATTCTATATAAATCATAAATTAAACCATAATACGCTCAATGAATATTCTATCACGGGGCTTCAAAAGATTCATAAACCTCTCGGTTCTATGAAACCCTATGTTATGCTATTCTATGGCCAGGCGTTCAATTACCTCTCTCGGGCATCAAATCAAACACGCAAATAATCTAAAATTATTGATCAGATAATTGAGATGCAATCAAATCAAATAGCACAAATAGATTAAATAATATGCGAGTTTCATAAACTGAAATCAAAACATAGGTTCAACGTAAGTTACATCAATCCCCAGAAAGATGGATTTAGCTAATCATGGATGTACAAAAACTCGTAAAGAATTAATTATACATCTCAAAAATTGACAAAGAAAAGCAAAGAAAGAATTGAGAAGAAAAGAGAAGGAAATCTCTCTCGGTCTGCACGAGAGAAGTGCCTCCAACTGTCATCCCGAACCCTAGCTGTGTCTCTTGCCTTGTGTTGTGCTCAAAATAATGTTTGACCTCTAATACGTTTGTGACTTATTGTATTTATAGGTCTCGAACCTCAAAATCCGTCAAGAGGCCCAAAATATAACTCCCTATGTTTAGCGGACGCCTTCACAAGGGCCTCTTTCCTCTCCAGCTGATTGCATGTCTGCTCATCGGTCGTCCTTTTTCGCAGCCATTTGGCGCTGCAGCGCCTCCACCTCTCACTACAAGACGCGTGGCGAGATCGCCCCGCTCGCCGCCGCTTGCTCGCTCATCACATGCCCGGCGCGCAACGCCAGCTGAAGGTCGCCCCGCTGCTATTGCTTGCGCCGTGCATTGCAGCGCCCATCTCTCTTCCATCGCTTTGTACCTTTTTTCGACCTCCAAGCCTGCTTGGGTTTTTGCATGCGGCGGCTCGTCCGTGAATATTATTTTCGCGCTTTTCAACTTTCTAACTTGTGATTTTTCCTTCCAACACGTTTTCATTGTTCTTGATCAATTTCGGCTACAAAAATTAGTCCGAGCTCTCAAACACCACTAATTACATGAATTCGACTCAAACGACACTAAAAATACCCAAAACAATGCAAACTCCTAGTCAGAATACCAATACGTTGGTATAAAAGCCAACTTAACAAATACCCCCAAACTTAGACGTTTGCTTGTCCTCAAGCAATTACGAGACTCTATAAAATCACAAACATGAAGGACATAAAAATAAAGACATTAGGTTCCCAAACTAATCGCAAAACTTCACAACCAAACTCATTAGTCAAATTTCGTTTCACTATCAATCAAGCACGTATTTTCACAATGTGATCTTGAAGGTGTAATGTTCATGCCAACTCCATTTCATTATCCGGATAGGTTCACGCAATCAAGTATTTTCAAGACGATCCACTTTACGAAGATAAAGAAGCCATGCCTACTGCAGGACTCCATAGGCATTGTCTTTCACACTAATCTCCACTAATGTAAGGCTAATGTAACACAAGGATCAATAGGACTTTCAAAGCTTGTAATGTGGGCTTAGGGTAAGGTAGGAAAATATAAGATTAAGTGGCTCAAATCACCCAAACACACACAATTATCACTTTTAATCAACAATAAACACTACCCTTCACTTTTTGACATCCCCAATGTTTATGAACCTTCAATCCATTGATTTTCTCATTTTTTATTTTTTTCACATTTTGTTTTTGAACCCCCAAACTTATTCTTTTGCATACATGGGGTTTCATATTTTCTTTCTCGGGCAACTTCATGCAATTATACACATACCCTTCTCATCATACCCTCCTCAACCGTCAATATTTTTCTATACTTTGTGTGTATGAGTGATGGGTAATTAGGATTTTCACATTTAGGCTCTGGGTATTTGATTGCTTGCCAAAGAAAACGGGTTTATAAGGCTCAAAGTGGGGACACTAGGAAAATATAATACAAATGTAGGCATTTTGGCTCGACTTGTTCAAAGATGGCCTAAATCACTTCCTCAATGTTTACTTCGCTAGATTACGCTCGACTAGTGATCAGACAAGTTCAAGAATCTAGTGGGATCATAAAAGAAACAATCAATCGCATAAACCATCCCCAAATAAATCAATGAGTTAAGCGCGTAGATGGAATTAACGGAAAGAAGATTAAATCACAATTCAAACACATGCTCTCTTGACCGTTCAACTCATATTCAACAAATTCACTTAGTCATGTAGTTTCACGTTTTCTGCAACGAGCTGACTCGACAGACTCTTTTTCATTTTTTTTTGGCTCAAGACTCAACAAGATGAATAAAAACATACTACACCCCCAACTTAAAACGACATTGTCCTCAATGGAGAGGTGAGAAAAAAGGACTTTTCCGTAGCCGAGGATCAAAGGCTCCTTAAGTCATGTTGTACTACTACGTGTATGAGGTGTCTCGTATAAGCTTAAAATGTATCTTGACGCACAAGCCCGTGGGTGTTGTATGTCTCCGAGGTGTGGTCTTATTCTTCCCTTTCGCTTGGCAGGGCCCTCTTTGGTTTCACATTTTGTAACCTAGCAAGGTAGACAAGAAAACAAAACTTGTGGAACCATAGAGTTCGGTTATGGGTGAGAAATCGACAATCAAATACGTACATAATGCACCCAAGTGGGAAATATAAGTGCCATGTCAAAAATATAAGCATAGATATGCAAGATAGCACTAAACAATGTGAAACTGTCATTGGGGCATTTAGTCAAACACCTCATGTGCATGAATTTGGGAAAAGATGGTAAATGCAATTCAATCCCAAAATTCAACACCAAGCCTAAGTCTAGCATGATCAACCAATCCACAATCCACAAATCAACAACAATTATCCTAGCACTATTACAATCCAATCACACAAAAATCACAAGATGGAGAAAACCATGGGGTAGGGTTTGGAAGTTGATAACTTACCAAATAGTGAGTGGATGAGATGAAGATGGTGTGTGTGGTGTTAGAGTGCTCCTTTGTGAAGATGGAGTGAGATATGTGGGATTTGCACAAATAAGAGGGGTGGGGTGTGATGCAACTTACTACTCCTAAGAATGCAAAAAATTCAGAAAAAAAATAACTACTAAACTATATTAATACTACTAAAGCGAATAAAAGGGGCTTGGGTTGCCTCCCAGAAGCGCTAAGTTTGATCTTGACGAGACTTTGTCCAATTATCCTCAAGTTGGGGCTCCAATAGGCATGTTATCCACGTTTCCCTTAGAAACTTCCCAACCTCCAATGTCTTCAGCTATATTCCCAACCATCTGCTTACCATCATTTGATTCAAATTTTAGCCTGTTGGTTGGATGGATGGTGAATACGACTTTCTCCGGATTTACCCGCAAAGTTAGCTCCCGCTTCTACACGATCGGCCCGATTACGTAGCTAAAAATGGCCGCCCCAAAATTATAGGTATTTTCTTGTCCTCGTTCACGTCCAACACTACAAAATCCACAAGAAAAACAAATTTGTCAGTTCTTACCAGCACGTCTTCAAGGATTCCCCACGAATAGGCGATGGATCGATCAGCAAACGACAACGTGATGTTAGAAGGTTTCACCTCCCCGAGCCCAAGCTTCGTCACATCATGGAGAGATATAAGATTCACACTGGACCCAAGATCACAAAGTGGTTTTTCAAAGAAAACTCCTCCAATAGTACAAGGAATAGTAAAACTCCTTGGATCCTTCATTTTCTGAGGTAGTTTACTCTGGACTATTGCACTACATTCATATGTCAAATAGACATTCTCAAACTCTTCCAACTTTATTTTCTTGGATTCCACTGGTCTTGCATAGATAAGTGATTTTTCGGGGGCAGGCTGAATTTTTGCTTCCTTTTTCACGTGAACTGCATTGCAGTGCTCTCTCGATTAACCTGATCACTTGGGAACTTTCCTTTATCGCAATGAATTCACGGTTGTAGCCAATCGACCCATTTGTGTCTCGATCGACCTAATATGCGTCTCCATTGTGCTCATCTTAGTATTCAGACCATCAATCTGTGCATCGCTCCTATTCATCCGATCCTGGTCTCTCCGATGAATGAGACGAGCATCTCCTCTAGCGACTGCTTCTTTTCACCTCCGAATGCATTGGAACTAGATGGGTTGGGGATAACCCGGAGGTGGGTTCAATACATTCTTGTTGTTGCTATAAGAGAGATTCTCATGATTGCGATGTCCCGGTGGTGATAGTGAGTTGGTAATGAATTACCCTGTTATTAAAATCGATTATTCACATAATTGACTTGCTCGGCCTCGTGAGTGGCGGCTGCATGAACGGCGGCGGGTGGGATCGCGGCTTGCTGTGGTGTGCTTCCAGTATTCATGATTGCTAATTGCTTTGTCAGACTCGAGATTTGAGCTGCCAAAGCTGACATTGTATCAAGCTCAAGAACACCGACAACTAGCTTCAGCGCTGACCTCTCGGAGGGCCATTGATATCAAGTTTGTTGGCCATTTCTTCAAGTAGAAGTAAGGCCTTAGTCGGAGTTTTAGCCATCAATGTACCTCCCGATGCCGCATCTAGTATCGTCCTCGTATGCCCATTCAAAGCCCATTGTAAAAATACGAACCTCTCGATCCGCATATCCATGTTGTGGGCATCTCCGCATGAGATCTTTAAATCGCTCCCAAGCTTCGTATAACGGCTCAAAATCAATCTATTGGAATTGGGCTATCTCGCTCTTCGATTGGAGTGTCTTCTTTCTGGGAGGGACGAATTTTGCTAAGAATTTTTGAGTGGATCATCCTCACTGTAATACTCCCAGGGGCGAACGTGCGCAACCACCGTCTCCAGCACTTATCCCGGAGTGAAAATGGGAAAAAGCCTCAATTGAATGGCCTCATCGCCATTACACCATTCATCTTGATGGTGTCGCAAATTTCCAAAAAATGTGGCGGATGTGTATTCGGATCATCCACCTGGACTCCCCAAACCGATTCTGTTGAACCATGCTTATGAGGCGGTTTCAATTCGAAATTATTCGCATTTCTTGGTTGGCGCACAATTCGAGTAATTACGGTTCACGGTCGGTAAAGTAATCCCATATTGCCTTTCTCGGTGCCTCAGTCGTGGTGGCACATTCACGACCGAATTTCGGTGTTCTCATCTTCCCGCCTTATCGCCATTGCTCGATTCTCTCCCGCTTTCGCTTCGCTCTAATTGATCGCGAAATTCTTACAAGCGTGCGGTGTCAAGTTTTAGTATAGTTTTGAAAGTAGGGTTATCGTCTCCAGAGGATTGTTATCGAATTTTATACTAAGTACTATAATTAAAATAGCTTAATTCTATCTAAAAATCGAAAAGAGATGAATGTTTATTAAACTAAAAATAAAACTAAAAATAAGCAAACAATTGGTTAGACAATTAATCAAACACTTAAGATATGAATTCTAGAGGGTTGATTTCACCTGAATTATCCCCTATGTTTTCAATCCGGTTTATTAATCACAAGTTATTAATCCATAAGCCAATATTCCTACCATTTATCACTTCCCTCTCGAGTGCCAAGTGATTCTAGGTTCTAATTTTCGATTTCGATATCTCTATAAAAATCATAAATTAAACCCTAATACGCTCAATGAATATTCTATCACAAAGCTTCAAAAGATTCATAAAACCTCTCGGTTCTATGAAACCCTGATTTATGCTATTCTATGGTCGGGTGTTCAATTACCTCTCTCGAGCGTCCAAATCAAACACGCTAAACAATCTAAATTATTGATCGATAATCCGGATGCAATCAAATCAAATAGCACAAATAGATTAAATAATATGCGAGTTTTATAAACCGAAATCAAAACATAGGTTCAAACGTAAGTTACATCAATCCCTAGAAAGATGGATTTAGCTCATCATGGATGTACAAAAACTCGTAAAGAAATAATTATACATCTCAAGAAAAGCAAAGAAAGAATTGAGAAGAAAAGAGAAGGAAATCTCTACGTGTCCGGATGAGAAGTGCCTCCAATTGTCGTCCCGAACCCTACTCTGTGTCTCTTGCCTTGCGTTGTGATCAAAATAATGTCCGAGGCCTCTAATACGTTCGTGACTTATTGTATTTATAGGTCTCGAACCCTTAAAATCCATCAAAAGGCCCAAAATATAACTCGGCCCATGTTTAATGGACATGTTTGTGGCCCCCCTTTCGTGCTTGACGTTTGCTGCTCATCGATCGCTGTCCCTCGCCATTTTGGCCTGCCGATGCGGTCTTGCAAAGCGTTGATGATCGCCTCGCCGCTGCTCCATCGGGACGCTTTGCAGGCGGCGCGGCAGCACCCAGGTCGCTCTCTCGCTATCTTGTTATGGCGAAGCGCATAGCGCCCATCTCTCTTTCATTTGTTGTACCTTTTTGACCCCGCTTCGGCTCTAGGGGGTTTTGCATCGCGGCGCCGTCCGTGAATATTATTTTTCGCGCTTTTCAACTTCTAACTTGCAACTTTTCCCTTCCAACATGTTTTCATCGTTCTTGATCAATTTCGCTACCAAAATTAGTCCCGACTCTCAAACCACACTAATTATATGAATTTGACTCAAATGACACTAAAAATACCCGAAAACAATGCAAACTCCTAGTCTAGAATACTCAATACGTTGGTATAAAAACCAACTTAACATTTAAATCTCCATCTTGTGCTACCTTGATCTCTCCCAATATATCGGGTTTGGCCGAGATGTTAGTGCAAGTAAATTGGGTATTGTTTCTCATCGAATTTTATACGTTTAATCCTCTAATGATTTCAATTCTTGAATCATTAGTGTGACTACCCTTGCCTTTCTACTTAAGCCATCAACCACTACATTTGCATTTCCAGGGGTGATATTGGATGTCGAAGTGATAATCTTCGAGTAGTTCCATACATCTCTTTTGCCTCAAGTTAAGGTCCTTCTCCGGGAAAATTAGTACTTCAAACTCTTATGATTTGTGAAATCTATGAATGTCGCTCCATATAGGTAGTGTCGCCACTTCTTCATTGCGACCATATCATTTTGCTTAATGCTAGGTCATGCGTCGGGTAATTTGCCTCATATGGTTTGAGCTTTTGTGAGGCATATACAATTACCTTTCCTCCTTGCATGAGTCTTGCTCCAGTCATTCCTTGAAGCGTCCACTGTAGATGATAAACTCTACATTTCCATTTGGAAGAGCTAAACTGGTGTAATTGTGAGTCGTTTCTTTAGTTTTTGAAAACTAGACTCACATTTGTTGTTTCACTCATATTTGACCTCTTACGGGTCAACTGCCAGAGTGGTCCAAAATCTTGGAGAAATCCTTAATGAATCTCGAGTAGTGTCCATTTTAATTCAAAAAGCTTTAAATTTTCATTCTTTTGGTTGCTTCCACTTAACAACTGTTTCTACGTTTGATTGATTTATGCGATCCCAACTCCACATACAATGTGACCCAAAAGATGATTCTCTCTTGCCAAAATTCACACTTGGCTTGAACTTGGCATATATTTTGGGTTGTTGCAACATCTCAACTACAACTCTCAAATGACGTCTGTGTTCCTCTGTAGACTTGGAATGCACTCATCAATGAAGATCACAAACTTATCGAGATAAGGTCGGAAGATTCTATGCATCAAATCCATGAATGCCGTAGGAGCATTCATCAAACCGAACGACATCAGTACAAACTCGTAGTGACCATACCTAGTTTGAAAAATTATCTTAGGTATGTCCTCTTCCCTGGTCTTCAGCTATAATATCCTTGCTGCAAATCAAACTTCAAGTACATCTTGGCTCCTTGAAGTTGATCGAATAACTCGTTGATCCTCGAGAAGGGATATTTAATCTTGATGGTCACACTGTTAAGACCACGATAGTCTATACACACCATCATCGATCCGTCATTCTTCTTGACAAACAACACTAGATCTCCCCACGGAGAGGTGCTTAGTCGAATGAATCCTATGTACCTCCATCAATTTCTACAATTGAACCTTCAACTCTTGCAACTCAACTGGAGCCATTCTATAGACGTTCTCGCTATTGGTGTTGTTCTTGGCAGTATCTCGATATTGAACTAGATTTTCCTATCGAAGGGAAATGTAGTGAGTTCTTGCAATAATACATCTGGGTATTTTGATACTATAGACACTTGGTGAACCTCGACCTCCACATTGGGTTTGTTGATCACAAATTCCAAATATCATTGTTCATCATTTGTGACCTCTCTCCTAACCTTAACGACCGACATAATCGGGGTCATCGTGAATCAAGCCCTTCCCGATAATTCCACCGCAGTTCTATAGGGCTCACACAACTTAACTTTTATACACATGATAATTATCGTACAAAGAGAATATGAGATGAAATATCCTTTTGGAACAGAAGATTCATCCATTTCACTCAAGGTTGCATGATTTATTTATTTATTTCTTCAATGCTTTTATCCAGTGACATTGTTTGTTATTTGAGATCCCTTTATAATTGATGTTAGAAAATTTATCGTATAGATTTTGATGATGCTTAGAAAACTTATGTTAGAATGTTGGCACCCCTAAATTTGTTTTAAATTATGTACTTGCATTTATTCTAAATAGATAGAAAGTGAGATGTTGAAGAAATAAATCAATAGAAGACTTTTGTTGAAAGTAGACCTTCTTTGAAGACTCTCGAGGATAAGTTCGTGAAGTTAAAAAACTTACAACTAAATCAAAGCAAGACAGAATACTAACAACTAACTCAAAGTTCATAACTGTTTCATATAAAAAGAATTGAAAGTGTTAGTCAAGTAAAAGATTGTAGTTTTCCATCTCATGTCAACTAAAGACATATCCTCGCACAGAGATCAAGGAGATTTTCATCCAAAGAAATCAAAGTACGATGTTTGACAAAAGTAGCATGACATTTAATGAAGAACCAAAGGAATATAGCCAATGGGAATCACATGCATTGTCTTTGCGATTTCGTGCTCTTGCAAGTTGCAATCTTGAAAAATATCATGAAAGGTTAACATCAAGGCGCAGAAAGGACATGCCAACCGGCCCGGATTGATTTGAATTTTATCTATCTCTCCGATGGGAAAAAGTTCAAGTCTTCCATATAAAAGACTCGAGGAAGTTTCGTAGAGACACAACACAAATAGCTTTCAGCCAGAAAATTCAAAATTCTCCCAAAGAGCTTTTGCTTAAAATTCAAACTTCTATCAAGATCATTCATGTAATATTGTTCAAATATTCCTCAAGCCAAAACTCAAAAAGCAATATATGTTCATTCATATGAAGAACTAGGAACATTGAATCGAGTTGAAGATGAAATCTTTTGAAGAAACAAATTGGGTCCATCTTTCCTTGAAGTGAAGGATTGGTGGAGATTTTCTTTCGAGGAACAAAGTAAGAGGATTTGTGTGATCAAGTCTTGCTGAGTTCAACAAACAAAGTAATAGAGGATTTGTGTGATCAACCATTGTGAAGAAGGCTCGAGTGGAAGCGTGGGCTATGTGGCCAAAGATGTGTATACTATTATAGTTTGTATTGGAAACATCAAACTAAATGCATAGTGAATTCCTCTTGGTTGAAGGAGACAAGTGGATTAGAGGAATTAACCCACCCTTGAACCACAATAAAATATTTGTATCATTTAAATTACGTAATTTATATTTCTGCATTTTATTTTTCTGTTATCCATTAAGTCTTAAAATAAACCCTTAAAATTATCTGTGGAAAACAAGATAAAAATATGTAAGTCTTCATTTGTGAAAATATAATCTATTTGTCCATCCCGCATAGATTTAATCTATCTATTTTTAACGGACACAACTGCTTTTCTAAATCGATTTGAAATTGATTAAATTTTCAAATCGCAAAGTCTATTCAACCAACTTTCAAGACTTTATCTTGACTCATTTGGGACCTACAACTGATATAATACATAAGCTTCACTTTGATCGATAGATTTGAAGTTAAGAATTTCAATTCTTAAACAAAGACAGAGCAGCTTTGGGGGTGGTGGTGCCCTGTGTGCCCCATCTAACTTCACAAATTTCTCAAAATCAATATAAATTGTATATTGTAATTATTATTATTACTATTATTATTAAATTGGGATAATTTCATCTTTAATATATAAACTATATAATGTTTTTCACTTTTAGTAACCTACTTTTTGGTCATATCAATTTTAGTACCCCGTGTTTTACTTTTTAATTACTTTCGCCATAATTGTTGTTATTTTGATAAAATACTTACTTTATATAATGAAAACAAGTTAAGCGGAAAAACATTTATACTTAATTTAATTGTTTGAATGAGATCAATAATATTGATCACAAACTCTTTAGGGGCTAGATCAGGTAAAGTCAATGCAAATCTCATGCCTACAAAGCTGAAAGCATACTAATAGTCAGTTTTCTATCAAGGCAGCTTGGAGCAGTATAAGAGTTAGGGAAGTGAGACAACATATTTTTTGCCAATATTATTTGAAAACAATGCTTTACCCCTGCAATTTCCATTTTTCTTTGGAGGCTCCTTCTTAATAGGCTCATTCTATAAAATCTAATTCCTACCATCCAATGCAAAATCTTTCACTACCTAAAAACAAGATAACCAAAACAACCTTGTTAATGGTTATATAGTTAATTTAATCGTTTGAATGAGATGAATATTGATCAACATCTTCTAGAGCTGGCAATGTAAAGTCCGTGCAAATCTCATGCCTAATGTTGAAGGCATAAAAACATGAAAGTTACTCACTGTGGGAATTATTGACTGATCGTTTCTTAGAATTGAATCAGACCTCTTAGGTTTGATTGCACTATCAGGAAAAAATAAAACTAAAAATAACGATAAGATGCTAATTAGTAATATTAATTTTTTATAAATTATATTTAATTAAGAAAAATATCTGATTTATTATACTTATATATACATTTACTATGATACTTATAATTCTTTACTTCCTCCATGTATAGTATAATTTAGTCTTGGATAGTATATATCCATGTATTCTTTTCTAAAGATGTTCTCTTTATTTGGTATTGTGATACATGAAAATAAGTTAAACTAGAACAAAACCCGTGTATAACATGAGATTTATCCAAAAATAAATTTTTAGTGTCACAAATTTGTTTGTAACAGTTAGAGGAGATCCAAAATATTAATTTAAAATATTTAAAAACACTACAACATAAATGACAATAGGTAACACAGAATTGTAGCACTTTTTATATAAGACACATTATGTAACACATGTTCGTAATACTTTTTACATTACAATATTTATGTAACACTTCTGCAGCACTTTATCAATATGTAACGCTTATATGTAAGAGTTTTATATAAGTAACACTTTTTAAGTATCACTTTTTGTTATGTTTTGGGGAAAATTAGCCAATTAGTCCGGTAACTTGGACTACATAGATATTTAGTCCGCTAATTTGTCAAGATGGAGTTTTTGCCCAGTAATGTTACTATTTCCAGACATTGAGACCGATTTCAACCGGAGTAACTCAATTTCGCTTTGTAAATGCTTTGAGTTGGCATACCGGAGTCCTACCCGACATTTCAATTTGGAGATTTTGTGATTTTGGAGGAAAATTGACTCCTCAATGATGATGTGGAAAAACTAAAAAAAAACATTATTACCGGACTCAAATGTGTTTCAAACTGTTATGTACAAGAGTTAGACCATCTTTGATGCTCCAATGACCAATCATCTTGTTCTTGATTGTGGTGCACAAGGTGGTGGAGTCGGTCTCTATACAGAGATGAGTAGTTTCCCAGGGTGAGATGAGTTGGAGACTTGTAGCAAGGGCTTGGCATTTAGCATCAAGGGGTTGTGGCATTGATGAAAAGGTGCAAAGAATACCCAGAGGATTTCACCTGAGCATTCCTTAATACCCCCTCCAATACCTGCACTTGAGTCAAATTATTAAAGGCTCCATCAATGTTGAGCTTGATCTAATTGGGGGCTGGTTTTAGACCATAACAAAGGAAATGGTGCAGGTGAGGTGAGGTTTTAAAAGTGTAGCCTGCAGCTTGAGCAATGTCATGCATGCCTGTCCAATGTTGCTTTTGAAAGAGATTAGTTTTGCTCAAAAGAGCAATATGAGATTCAACATTTCTGATAATTTTGTGAGATCAAAATTGGGTGTTTTCA
Organism: Rehmannia glutinosa; assembly: GCA_016081115.2. Lineage (NCBI taxonomy): Eukaryota > Viridiplantae > Streptophyta > Magnoliopsida > Lamiales > Orobanchaceae > Rehmannia > Rehmannia glutinosa. The sequence goes on along the minus strand of CM071924.1, from coordinate 62,474,650 downwards.
TGTCTGCAAAGGTTTCTCTCAGACCAAATGTACCAAAGAATCAAGCAAAGAAGAACAATAGAAATATGTGGGGTGTGTGCAAATGGACACTTAACCATGTCAAAATGGTTCCACACCTTTTGAACCTGATCATTAGCAATGAATAAGTGGGCAAGAATTTCAGTGGTAGGGGAAGTGGCCTGAGAAGATTGAGAAGGGAGAAGCATACTTGGGCAACAGTAGCATTTAGATGCTAAGGCAATCCCTCTCTCCTATAGCTTACAATCAATGGGAATTCTGTTTTGGATAAGCCTCCACAAGAAAATAGAGATAGAGGGGGTGATCAAGGTGTTCCAGAATTTTTTGAAATTGAAAGTTGCAGGGGAGGTGCTGTATATGAGCAATTGCAGATGATAATGAGAATTTGCCATTGGGGGTATGCTTCCATCTCATATAATCTGATGCAGTGATGGAAATGGGCAATTGACACAATAGGTTAGCCCACTCAGGGCCTACAACTTTGTTTAATCTCTCAAAATCCCAGTTTTGGTAAGTCCAAAAATAGTTAATTGAAACATTTTCCAAACCATATTTGTCACAATCAATAACATCAAAAAGAGGAGATTGACCATACCACACACCATGCCAGAAACTGAGATTACCATTACCAACAGACCAAACTACGGAAAGCTGAGTGATATATCTAATTTTACATAACCTCTTCCAAACAAGGCTGTTACCAGGGGACACATGTGCAGTATGAATAAAGCTTCCCCCACATATTTTACGGTGCATGAAATTGGCCCAAAGGGGATTATTAAGTCTAAGTCTCCACCACATTTTCAAAGTAAAGCCAGGTGACATGGTCATAAATATTTCTAACACCTAAACCACCATGATCAATAGGGTGACAAATCTTCTTCCATGAGACAGTGCAGTCTTTTGTGATTGATGGTGTTCCCCCAAAAGAACCTAGTCATGATTTGTTCAAGCTTATGGATAATATTCTGAGGAGGTTTGATCACTTGAATCAAATGAAGGAACATGTAGCTAAGAGTGCTCTTAATTAACATCAATCTCCCCCCAAAGGAAAGAGATTTCCAGCCCCAACTACAGACCTTGTTGTTCATTTTAAGGAGCAGGTGTGGAACAACATATTCTTTTTGTGACCCTTATACAAAGGGGCACCAAGATAGGTGATATGGAGAGAGAGATTCTGGAACTAAGTAATAGCTGCAATCCTGTCAACTCTACTCTGTTCCATATTAGTCCCCACAATAAAAGAACTTTTGATTTTATTGACAGATTGACCAGAAGTATTACAATAAAGGTCCAAAAAAGCAGTAAGCTTGGTGAGGGCAGAGGTAGAATCATTAGAGAAAACTATCACATCATCAGCATAAGCTAGATGAGAGATATGTATCCCCCCTTGAGATTGATAGAACATGCTGGGATTTTGATGAAACGGGTGATTTATCCCCCTAGAGAAGTACTCAACAGCAAGAATGAACAAGGAAGGTAACAGAGGGTCACCTTGCCTTAATTCTCAGTGGGACTTAAAAAATCCACAACTGGAGCCATTAACTAACACAGAAAACCAACAATTGGAGATGGTATGTCAATCCATGAAATCCATCTCTCAGGGAATCCCATTTGGGCAAGCATACTATGCAAAAACTTCCATTGAATTCTATCATACGCCTTAGCCATGTCTAGTTGAAACACCACATTTTAGACTCAGTCTTAAGATTAATAGTATGAATCAGCTCTTGAGCAAGCAACACATTGTCACTAAGAAGTCTGTTTCTAATAAATCCACTTTGATTGGGAGAGATAATATGAGGAAGAATATCAGCAAGTCTGGTGTTCAAAATCTTGGTGATGATTTTATTAGTGACATTACACAGACTTATGGGCCTATAATAAGTCCAAACAGATTTATTATGTCCTTTAATATATAATATAATATAATATTTCATATATATACTATATAATATAAACTATAATATATATAGTGTACAATAAGATTTTTAATATATATTATAAACCATAATCTTTAATACATAAAGAATATAATATATACATATAATATAATATATGTATATATATAAAACAATGCATAAGTTGTAATAAAAATCAACTTAGCTTAGTGGCAGATTGCCACCTCCAAACATAATAGGTCTTGGGTTCGAAGCCCTTTGGGGGCAAAAAAAAGACAAAGTGATGCAAAAAGTGTTACATAATATTCTTAGGTAACACTCGGAAGTATTTTTCCAAAGCGTTACATATAGAAAAAGTGCTACTAAAAAGTGTTACATATGAATTATATGTAACACTTTTAGAAGTGTTTCTTCAAAGTGATACAAATAAAGAACTTAATGTAACGCTTATAAAAAGTGTCACTAAAAGCTATTAAAAGTAATACCTTACACTATAGATAGACGGGCAACTACATCACCATCAAATGTGCTACCTATTGTCTATAGTAACGTTTAATGGATATTAGGTAACATTTTTGCATGCTACCTTATGTCATTTATGTTGTAGTGAAAGAAATTCAAAATTTAGAAGAGTATCGTACAAATTGTACACTTCAAATTCTGAAAAACTTCTTTGTAAAGCTATATTGTGTACCTTTATAATTGTGTGCAAAGCTAAATAAATAAAGCATTTGTCGCATATTAAAATCTTATAGAAATTTTAGAAAAATTGAAGATATTCTTATTGGATATTTTTATTAATAAAATTAGCACAATTAACTAATTGATTATTCAAATGTCAAAATACAATGACGACATATTTGATATTTTTATTCAATATAGTTTACAAATAAATTTTAATTCAAGTGTACATTTTGCATTATACACTCTTCTAAATTTTGAATTTTTTTTAGTACTTTTAATTAGTACTTTGGATAGACGATAACTATCATAAACAAATTTGGGACACCAAAACTTTGTGTTTTGATAATCTCGTGTAACACACGGGTGTTGTTCTGTTATCACTACTATTTATGCAAATAAAACTTTAGCAGTAAAAGGATATTTATTTGAAATGTGAGTAGATTTCTAGGAAAACTGGATTTTTTAAAAAAAACTAATATACAATAGCAAAAGTAAGTTAAAGAACGAAATTTGTTTGAAATGTGAGTAGAATATTTGTGGGAAAAAGGGAAAAAGTTCAAATTAAAAATAATTAATATACAATAGAAAAAGTAAGTTATATAAAGAACGAAATTTGTTTATAGATGATAACAAGTTCTTGAGTTTTTCTTTTTTCTTGCTTGTCGTTTGTGCATTTTTTTTATACGTATAATAATATATTTAAGCTATAAATGATAATAAATTTAAAGAGATAGTGTAGATATAGAATCTTTGATTTCTGGATTACTTGTTATCTTTTAAATTTGTCATCTTTAAAATTCAAAAATATATTATTAATTCACTTTTATATTCGTATATAGGGATGCCACATGGATAAAAGTGAAGCAGTCATGTGAAATTTAGAGAATGAGAAGTTGACGCGTGTCGAAGATTAATGAAGTGATCATGACATGTGTCAACTTTGTTTTTTCTTTTAGTATATAGGATTAATTAGTAAGTTATGTGTAGAGGGGCAATATACGGTACATACTCCATGTGTGCACGACATGCACCAATATATGGATACGCAATATATTTTTTTTCAATGTTTTTGGTCGGTAGTTAACAAAAGATTTGGATATATAAAGTTTGAGATAGTTTCGTATTTTTTGTCGATTGTGGTTTAATTATTATATTTTGTCGGTAGCAGTTGGATTCTGTTTTGTCGATTGTGGTTTAATTATTATGTTTTGCCGGTAGCAGTTGGATTCTGTTTTGTCGATTGCGGTTTTTTTTTTACATTTTTTCAGTTGCAGTTTGATTGTGTTTTGTCGATAGCGGTTTAAGCTTTAAAAAGCTTTACTCACTAAATCTCATCTTCTAACAAAAGTTACCTTTAAACATAACATTATTGTCACACCATAAAAATGGAGCAGTGATACAAATTCGCAAATAACAATAGAACAATCATACCTTAAATAATTGAAGTACTTAAGAGTCAGTACGTTCATCATAATCTATAGGGTTCCATTCCGAATAATTAGTACAACCCAATAATTCAAAATCAAAGTAAAATAACTAACAAGAGAGTCAATAACATTGTCTAGTCATACAACGGAATCAAACTTAAAACATGATAAATAAAAGTTATCTTATTATACAAGAGCAATCTCCCACACAGTCTTTGTTTGAACATTTACTCCGAACCATCATTGAACTCTTCACCCTCCACTCATCCTCTACTTTGTGAGATAGTGAAAACAAATATGATGGGATGAGAAAAGCATTAGTGGATGGGTGTGAGTGTGGTTCTCGTTTTAAAACTTTGAGTTTTCATATACATTCAAAAACAAATTGTGATGCTTTGCGGAATAAAGATGATTTTGCTTGCAATAAACAATCAAGTTATTGTTTATGCAATATGAGATAACAATAACAATGTAATGGTTATCTCATGCCTGCGAGTATAGACCGACAATAAATTATTTCTCTTTTTAATTAAGCACACCAAATTATGTAATCTCCATGTTCCTACTCGATCTTATTCCAATGACGGAGGGGGTTATTATGCTCAAGTGCATGCCGTGACTTATTTGTTGTTATTTTGATAAAAATACTTACATTATATAACAAAAAAGTTAAGTATAAAACATTTACAGTTAATTCAATTGTTTTTGAATGAGATGAATATTTCATAATTCTTGGAATTCAATGTTTAATTAACGACATAAATAATTATCAGTAGATAACAATTGTTTGCTACATCACAAGATATTTATGTTTGTGCAATTGAGATTAAAACAAGACTTTTGTAATTTGAAAATATCCACATAAAATCATAACAATAATCGTAAAAAGAAGGAAACACAACAATGGTATAAACCCAAGATTCAATTTTAGTCTGGACTAAATGTTTTAATGGCCGTTTTATCTGCTTTACACTATAATTTTTCACTTGTTATCTGCTTGATACTTTTGTCAAAGAAACATTAAAATCCAAACTGGGGTTTGCAGCACAGAGTCAAAAGCAGCAGGTAGATATTATTCAATTACAAATTACAAAACTCAGCAACAAGATTACAATTTACAGCCGTTTGAATGGGGTTTGCTTATATTTGGTTAGTGGCATCATCATTATAGTGCTGAATAAGGACAATAAATAAGCCCCATCCCGAAGAAATTAAAGTGAAAAGCTGGTTTCAATCCAATGTAGAAAGAGATTTTCAAAGGCCAAGATTTAAGGTGTATTTAAGAATGGTGTAACTAACATAATCTGGTGTAATTAATTGAGGACCAGCAAGCTTAATTATAAAGCAACCCCCTTTGCACCTATTCTCGTTCTCACTTCACTCTTCTTAATTCACCTGGATTTATATATACTCTTTAGCAGATCTGAAGATTGTACTGTTTCATTTTCCCCTTGAGCAGGTTATCCTCTTCAGCAGGTTATCTTACCTTTTAATTTCTTCTTCTCATAATTCTCCACTAAAATTATGAATTTATAGATCGCACCAGAAGATATGGGGTTAATTTATTTTCTTGAATTGAAAATTTGTTTTCTAAGTTGTAATTAACCACATGTATGCATGTTTTCTTTCTTTTAAATTTTGTTATGGATTTTCATGTGTGCAGGGAATTGAAGCTGTTTGTAGGTAAGAAGAATTAATCATTATTAAGGTTGGAAAATGAAAAAGCTGGTAATTAAACTAAAGATCCCACAAGGGGCGCAGCTTTTGAATTGCCCTAACTGCAAGAGAAGCTTTAAGAATGCAAAGGCCTTAGGAGGCCATAAACGGGTACACATACGAGAGGGACGCCAATCTGCTAATCCCCGAAACCAACAGCTCCAAATTGCAAATTTGGAGACCAGAGTTGTTCAAAACACAAACTTTTCTTGCCCAGTTTGCAATCAAGGGTTTGCATCAGCCCGATCAGTCCGTGCGCACATGAGAAAGCACCCCGACAGAAATTGGAGGGGGATCATGAAACCTCCATCTCCGGTTCCAGAACCTTATTTGGCTCTACAAGAACCCAATCAAGAAAATCAGCAGTTGATGGCTCTGGAGGATGATGAAAATCAAGTGGATCATCAGCCGTTGATGGCACTGCAGGATGGACCCCATCAGGCTGATGAAAATCCAGTGAATCAACAGCCGCTGATGGCACTTCAGGATGGACCCCATCAAGGTCAAGCGGATGAGCATGTGGGCCCCGGATTACTGATGTTGCCATCTGGATGGTCAAGAACCGGGAGGAGAGGCAGACCCGGGAAAGCCCCGATGAATGACAATCCATTAGCCATTGCTGCTGGAAAACCCGAGAAGCTACTTCTTGGAGGTGGTCCTTCATTGGAGAACATTAAAAGTAGTTCGATCAAGGGGAAGGAACCAATGTTTGTTTACAAGGTTCCAAAAGCTGTCAAAGGCCAGAATAATAACAAGCTCTACTCTTGTACCGTATGTGGCAAGTGTTTTGGAAGCTATAGGGCGTTGGGGGGTCACAAATCCCACCATAGCAGGGTCAAGAAGATTAGGTCTACAGATAATGACGGCCAGGAATCTGCAGTCATTTCTTCAGGAGCAATTGTGCCATACATTGAGCAAGAGACAGGTAAGCAGCCCAAAGGATTGGGATTTGACCTAAACGAGCTTCCGCCTGAATGGGAAGAGTGAACACCTTGACAGTTGATGGGGAAGAAAGAGAAGCTAGGGTTCTTCACTTTTTTTTTTTTTTTTTTGCCTTTTAATTACTGAACTTAATATCTATGTCAGTGTTAACTTCTCCTTTGTCATGTGTATTTCCCTTCCTTATTATAACTATATTATCTAGTGATTGAAAATATTAATTCAGTTTCAGTGCAATTAAATAATTCACCAACTCATAAAGATATGGACAAAAATAACCAACATTCTAGAAAAAAAGGACAACTTTACATTTCCGGTCCTTTTTCTGGACATTTATACGCTCTCATCTTTTTTTCCGGAAAATTTTTACGTTCCCACCAGTTTTTTCTGATTTTTTATGTTGTTGTTGCAAGGTTGTTTCGAACATGTTTCAAATATGTTCATCTAATAAAATAATTTCAATGAAAAATTATTTTTGCCCCCATTAAATAATCAATTTTATACTCGAAATATTATAAACAATCAAGAAATATACACATAAAACATCACATATTAAAACAAAACACATGGAAAATAATATAGAAACAACATATATAGAAAAACACGATTCAATTTTTGATCCAATGCATTGAAAACATCGAAAACAAATAGAAACAACCAAGAAACAACAAAACAACATTAAAACCTATATTGAAACAACCCCGAAACAAAATAAAAAACAACACAGAAACAAAAAAAAACTTAAAAATAGGTGAAAAGTACATTGAAACATTGAATACAACATGAAAACAATAAAGAAACATAGTAACAACATTGAAAACAATATAGAAACAATATATAAAAGACCAAATCAATAAAAATAGTTTATTAATAGGTAAAAACTATATTAAAATATTGAAAACTACATGGAAAAAATAAAGAAACATCAAAACAACATTAAAAATGCCATAGAAAACAACTCAGAAATTAACATAAACAATATATAAAACAACACATGAACAAACAAGAACCTAAAAAAATAAGTAAAAGTTGTATTGAAACATCAAAACAACATAGAGACAACTAAGAAACAAATATAAACAACATCGAAACAACATGAATAACATATAATACAATACATGAAAAAAATAAAAAAACATAAAAATAACAAAAACACATGCAGGACAGTAAAAAAGTCAAAACAAGAATATAAAAATGATATGAGCGTAAATAGTGAAATTTTTCCAAAAAGAGAGTATTTCGAAATTTCTCAAGATTTTTAGGTAATAGTTAACTATCGTTCTTAGATAGTCAAAAATTAAAAGAACTAAGTTCTATTGTAATTATAATATTTATCTCAATTCGGTGACAATATTTGTAATCATAAATTGTCATATTAATAATGTGTGAGCCATGTATAGACACGTATAATGACAATCAAAATCTTCCCCAAATCAAGTGTGATTCTTATTGTCACTATAAATTTTCATGATCTTACGACAATGAATTTATTTATAATGATTTTACATACATTTGATTGTTATCTTATACTTATCTACAGATTTTTCTGTTAGGTGAAGTGTTTTTTTTTTTTTCTTGTAGTGTTATAACAACATTAAACCTAAATATGTTGGAGACAACAAACAACTCTACGTACCTTATTACTAAAGAATGGAGTCCAATCTAAATATGAACGTCTTTGTACGTAGTCTTTAATAAGGGGCAAAAAAGTAATTTGGTCCTAGAAGTTGGGCCCATTTTCAAAATTTAACTCTTTATCAATATTCAATTTTAGTTTAATTCAAATTTTGGCGGGATAATAAAAACCTTGAAGTTTTATGGGAGTAAATTGCAATAATACTAAGTAAATAAAAATAGTTACACGTGTATAATGGTCACTAACTAACTATTTTAACCTAATCACAAATCAACTCCAAAGATTGGAAAATAAACGCATTATATGTTCATTCTTTATAATAAATAATTAATGTCCCCGTAAAACCCTATAGCTCAAATAAGTACAAAAAAGATTCTTTTAATATTTATTAATGATTTAGGTTGTGCCTGTAAAACCCTAGCTCAAATTAAATAAATCTGAAACGAACATTTTAAGTAACACAATCAATATTAAGTGGGACCTAAATGCGTTAAAAGATTAGTATTTTGTCGGAGACAAAGAAACGACAATCCTTATTTATTGCTTCCGTTTGAACTCCAATAGTAGATGACATTGCTTCCATTTGGAATCCAATAGCACATGACGCGTTCTCATATATATCTTGAATAATCGGCGTTGTTTGGAGAAATATAATTATACGTGCTTGTTTACTATTAAATACTTTGTTTGTCGAAATACATTTTTAGATCAATTTAATTTTACGATTGCTACTATAATTCCCAAATATTTGCTAAATGATGGATTCATACAACAATATTTTCTACTTCAAAGATAATATACATTTCGAAGGAGTTTGAATAATTATATAGATCGTCTTTTAGGAAGTAGCTACGGATCATTTCTAAATTCGAAAATTGTAGAATAGTTTCAATCGAAACTAAAATTAGGTGTCAAGTTTGTTTCATGAGAGTAGTCATTCACACTCTTAATATTTTGATAATTGGTCATAATTTTAAATTTTTCTTGTGAAATTAAAGAATGCACTACAAGAAAAATCCAAAGCGATAAAAGTTTTCACCGTTATGTATTAAGAAAAACACTATTGTAGAAGATGGTGTTGTAATAGGGGTACTAATTGACAACATAAACAAACTGTTGTCTAGAATAACGACAACAGTTTCACAATGCATAAAAGATGATGTCATTTAATTTACATAAACAACTACGGTTCTACTGATTATACACCGTTGTCTTTGCTTTCAATCACAATAATTTTGCAACAATGAAAACCTCGTTGTCTTTGAATGTGAATTTTGTAATTATGTGCCATAATATTTTTGGTTTTCGCAATGGTTTAAAACCGTTGTCTATGTTGCATAAACATAATTATTATTCTTGTTTATACATAATCATACTATATTACAAATTAAACTTATATTTACAGTAATAAAATATGTGTACAGATGGGGTGTCCAAATAGTATCTCCTCCAGCAACTCCAACAATATTTTTATGTGTCCATAAACTACAAGAATTATCATAAAGAAAAGAACAATAAGTAAAAAGAAAGCAACATCACACAACTTTATTTAATTAATACAACACGAAATAAAAAGTGTAGAAACTCATAAAGAATTAAGCTCCAGCAATTTGTCCATCAAGAAAAGAAAATTAATATAGTATATAAGTTTTAAATACATTTTTACTAGCCAATATAATTTGATATGCAAATTGCCCCAAGCAGAAACTTCACGATAGTAGTTAGCTCGTGTGAACTCTAAACAATAAACGTAGATATCATATAAACACATTGTTCGATGGTGTTGTAAAAATATAAATTAAACAAATTTAGACAAAAAAGAATTATTATTGCTTGCAATGAAGGATTGTCAATGAATTAACTATTTGCCTTATATATCGCATTAAAAATAAATCACACTGCAGATCATCCTGTTGTCGAGAGTATATATATGTTAGAAACAACTTGTTAGCAACTAATCAAGATCTATATACAAAAACTTGATAGTAAAAAACAGGTAGACCTTGACTACGTCCCACGTAGGTTGTTTTTTTTCTTTCTTTCTCTTATCGCGTTGATTTTTTTAATGCATTTCGGACATTCATATACAAGAATTGATGGAATAAGAATGTGCATCTAGTATACATATACATTCATCTCGCATATTCTTTCATTTCTCGAGAATATATTTAATAGCTCCTTTATTCTTGAAAGGAAACAATCAACACATCCCACATAGTAAAACTAACAAATAGAATCCCACGAATGCGCCAATGAACCATCTCATAGCTTAGTCAATGAGATGTGATTCCTATAACCTCAAATGCAAAGATAAACCTAAAACTAAAAATTTCAGCATCAACGTATGCAATGCGATTGGCCCCAAAGACAATATGGGAAAATAATGAGTCATCAAGCACAAATAAAAGTACATAAAATCAATAGAAAATAAAGAAAATGGAAAAGGTAGGCACCTCAATATAAAAACGAATGCCAACTTTGCAATGAGAAGCAACACGAGAATAATGTATACCGGAGAATTTAAAAGTTATTAACATCATATAAGATGATTTTTAAATTTACAACCAAATAAGTTTCTTTGGTGCCTTACTTGAAGAGAGAAAATATGCTTTCATGCATTCCCTTCAATAGAAATAGAGAATTACAATTTGAATTTCAAGGCGATTCAAAAACATATGTATCTACTATCCGCAAAACTATGTCGCCCACCACATCATTAGCATCACAATTTTGTAAGTTATAGGATCAAAAGTAAAATTACTTGGTTAAAGGACTGAATATCTAGAAATTTGAAAGTTAAAGGACTAAAACTCTACCGTGACAATTTAGAGGATTAATTCGCAAATGGGTCCAAGTTAATGGACTTAAGAATGGAGTACTCAGTTTACTAGACCTGGTTAAGATTTGAGAATAAACATAAACCAAAAACCACATTATTGAGAGCATTAAAGGATTGCGGATGGGATCTTCTATTCCAGGATGGTGTTTCATCTCCTATTCCACCACACAGATGATTGACACATGTATACAAATTGCCATATTAATTTTGAAGCATAAATCAAGCCTAAATTGTGGGAGTTTAATATGAAAACTTGTATACACGTGTCAATCATCCGTGCGGTGGAATATGAGATGAAACACCATCCTGGAATAGAAGATTCCATCCGAAATGCAAATGGGATCTTCTATTCCAAGATGGTGTTTCATCTTCTATTCCGCCACACGGATGATTGACACATGTGTAGAAGTTACCATATTAATTATGGAGTATAAATCAAGGCTAAATTGTGGAGTTTTAATATGGTAACTTAAGTACACATGTCAATCATCCGTGCGGTGGAATATGAGATGAAACACGATCTTGCAATAGAAGATCTCATCCGCGTACCAAGTCCCCTAAATTTAACAATATTGATATATAAGACAGTAAAATGCTACACTAATAAGTAAGAGCATATCATTAAAAAACAATCATATAGGCAATATTAATAAGCACAAGATTTTCAACATCTTAGACTTACTCCAAAAATCAAAAGCTTTTTATTTTCATATTTAACACAAACAAGTGGTTATTAGTCCAAACACAACACAACTCAACTCGGTTGAAAAGTCTTGCTTGTAATTTGATTACTTTATTAATTGTAATCCTACATTTGATAGACAATCCAGTCCATATTATGCAAATCATTCACATTTCTGACTATATAATCCATTCATTGCATAATTATCATAACATCCAAATTCTCACCTTGTAGGTCTCGTGTTTTTTCTCTCTAGTAGATTTTCAAGGTCATAGCTAATTGGCATATAAATTTATATCCTCTTCTTTCTTTAGATTTTTAGTCGAGTACGAGTAAAACTCTAAATTAGATTTCTTTTTTTGTTTTTCCAATTATAAAATGAAGAAAATCATGTGCCCCATCTCGCGAAATAGTTTTTTCTTCTAAATTATTTTTTCGGGCCCATCTAATGGGGCAACGCCTCAATATTTTGAAGCAGAAGGCTAAAGAAGCTCGTGCTCTGCTGCCAAAAAAAGTCAGCTCATCCCCCGTTGTGGCGGCGCCAGCTGATGCTGAGAGATCTGATGAAATTAGCCAAATGGATTATGATCTGAATGAATTGCCTCCACCCGAACAAGATAAATAAAAAACACTAGTGGCCTTGCCGTGGTATAATCATGTCCAAATGGAGTTCCAGTGAACAGATAATAAGGCTCAAGAATTTATCTCTCTTTCTTTTTTCGCTTATCTTTTTCTTTTTCCGTCTTTTAATTTTTTTTTTTGTCTATTGAATAAGCATGTGGCAGTGGAAAAGCCAATTTTAAGGGGATCCTGTTTCGATAATTATTTTGAAATATTAAATAAATGGAACTTCGTTATATTATTTGCAATTTATTTTGTTTAGTAAATAAATACTCGTGCCAAAAAACAGTTACATGTGTTTAACGGTCACTCAATTAGATAAACCAAATCACATGTCAACTTCAGAGGTTGGAATATGTACACATTATATATTTATTTTTTATAATACATTAATAACCCCATAAACTCTAGCTCAAATTAACAAAATACAAAAAGGTGCTTTTAATTTTTATTAATTACATTAACAGTATCCCGTAAAAATAAAAACTCAATCATTATTAATTGAGTGGGACTTAATTGAAATAATTAGGTTATCTTACATTCACGTGCAATACATATTAATTGCTTTCGTTTGGAATCAAGTAGCACACGACTATTGATGACCAAATAAAGACAAAAAATTCCGTATATTTATTTATTAATCACTTGTACACGCACCTATGGCATGTACCTAATTTGCAAACAAATTACAGTACATGTTATTACAAATAATGACTTTAATAGATGAATGAACTCATTACAAATAATGACTTTAATAGATGAATGAACAGTGCATAGTCCGTAATATTTGATACAAGAAAAATTATATGATTAAACTATTCTCTCTGTGTTTATATATACTTCTTTTTCTTCAAATTAAAACTAGATCAAGTACAAATTTCACAAATAGCTCTATCTAAATCTAGATCAAGATAAATATTTACGTAAATTATCTATTTAATTTAGTATTTCAATTTCAGCAAGTTGCTTTTTGCCTCAATATATAATAAGAAAAATATTGGTTGAGAAATTTGTAGTATTGTTCCTATAGGAGTTAGCGGTCTGCAACTAGAGTCCCTTACTTTTGCACTTATATATGTACAAAAGTTTTTTTTAAGCTAAAAAAGTCCCATAAAGACCTTAAGTTTGGATTTATAATTCCACAACCTTTTAAAAGTTAACTTATAAGAAAAATGTATATGGGCATCGCTTTTAATGGATGTTTGTTTAGGAAAAAACCGATGTTAATGTCCTTGTTGTTAAAAGTGAAGTTTTCAACATCGTTTTATAACCGATGTCGTTTCGTACAATGACAACAGTTATTAACCAATGTCTATAAAGAAAACAATGATGTTAATACCCCTGTTGTTAAAGTTGAGGTTCTTCAACATCTTTTATAAACTAATGTTTTTTTTGTTACCACGACAATAATTACCAACATCGTTGAGTAACCAATGTCGTTTCTAGAAACAAAAAACGGTTGTTTAAAGTTTGTCAAATTTTGACTTTGGTTTTAGCATTGATGTATTTTTGCACAAAACCGTTGTCCTTTGCAATATCAAAATTATCTAAACCCACTAATAGATACAAATTTAACGTATTTAAATCGACCAACTTTACCACCAATTAGAATTTAACGCAAATATACAAATACAATCTTTGGAACATAAGCTTATATATAAGTTGTCATGAACTATATACAAAATGTTTTGCGCATCATGTTCTTGGTAACAATAATAAGCTATTAAACTAGGAGTACTATGCAATTGACAAAAGTTATGTTTCTAACATATTTGTTATACAAAAAAGGTTTCACTTCTTCCCTAGATTTAATTCCAGTTGCAGCTTCCCAAATCAATCGATCAAGTCTTGCATCATCTAAAGCCAAAAACAAAAAGGAAAGTAACCAATAAACCAAACGAAAAGCACATCTTTATAAATTAAATCCACGGACAAAGATAAGAGTGTTAAATTAACCTCTATCAAATAGGTCGAACTCAAGCAACATTTAAGAACAAAAAACAGAACCATATTCTATCAGCAAGATCATGAAGTGGTCGTTTGCTACAGACACATAAGAATAGGAGAGATACCAAAAAAAATCAGTAAATGAAATTATTTGGATGTGTGGTAATGAAAGTCTATGAACTATTCATTCCACAATCCAAAACAAATAAGTGACAAGATTATAGTTTAGTCATCATAAGAATCTTAATTAATAATCAAAATATATAGGAGAGATGCAAAATTTGTTGCGATTATATAATATAAGGGCAAAAAAAAAGATACATATAAATCATCAATATACATTTAAGAGATCATAATATAGTGTAAGGCACAATTATAATTTGATTACCAATAAGAAGTTGATAAACGAGATTTAATTCTAGCTCCCATAAGCAAAAATACTCGTGCACGTAAATTGCAAAATACTCATGCATAAAATAAGTACACGTGTTTAATGGTATCACTCGATGATTTTCACAAAAGTTACATTTGTTTCGTAACTTACTAGATAAAACCTAATCACGTGTCAACTTCAGATGTTGGAATATAAACACTTTATTTGTTTCTTTTTGTAATACATTAATATCCCTATTAAACCCTAGCTCAAACTAAATACAAAAAAGTGTTTTTATTATTATTTTATTTATTAATGATTTTAACAGTACTTCGTGTAACCTTAGGTCAAACTAAATATAAGTAATGACCATTTTAATAACCCGATCAATATTAAGTAGCACTTAAACGTGCTAAAAGTATTAGGTTATGCCAAACAGATTCAACGGCAATTTTAATTAATTGATTCTGCTTGGAATCTAGTAGCAGGCGGCGATAATGTCGTTGTATATCTTAAATAAGACCTATTTGGAGAAACATAATTATGTGATTACTTAAGATTGGATACTTTCTATGTAAAAATACTTTTATAGGATAAACTTATTAGTTTTTGGAGCACTACTAAAATTTGTAAATATTAATTTGCATAGTTACGGATTTATACAGCCTTTGCTACTTCTGAAGTAAATATATATAGATTCTAAAAGAGTTTAGTAGCACTATATTTTACGTTCAATGTATAAATATTGTTAGGCGATAGCTTTAAGTGATTCGTAAGCACCCCAAAATTGCTAAATGAAAGTAATGTTAATTATACGTGCTTGTTTACTATTAAATACTTTGTTTGTCGAAATACATTTTTAGATCAATTTAATTTTACGATTGCTACTATAATTCCCAAATATTTGCTAAATGATGGATTCATACAACAATATTTTCTACTTCTGAAAGATAATATACATTCTGAAGGAGTTTAAAACCGTTGTCTATGTTGCATAAACATAATTATTATTCTTGTTTATACATAATCATACTATATTACAATTTAAACTTATATTTATAGTAATAAAATATGTGTACATATGGGGTCCAAATAGTATCTCCTCCAACAACTCCAACAATATTTTTCTGTGTCCATAAACTACAAGAATTATCATAAAGAAAAGAACAATAAGTAAAAAGAAAGCAACATCACACAACTTTATTTAATTAATACAACACGAAATAAAATGTGAAGCCCCGATTTTTCCGAACTATTAGTTGAACCTTATTGTTGTTTATAATTTTGATCGACTATTTTATCGCGTCATTTTGACGGGTAATTAATAATAATATATACATTTTGTATTTTATTTCATTTTATTTAATTATTTGTGATCATGATCATCATTAATTCTATTCCTCATTTATGATCACTTGATTGATCATTATTACTATTTTTGTATTTATTAGTCATCTTAGAATTTTAAGAGGCTATTTATTTTGGAGACTTTTACCTTATAGAATTAAGACTTTGATTTAGTTTAAGTGATCATGAGACTTACAAGTGATCAAGGAAATCACTAATTATTTTGGAGATTGATATATTTCATCTATTATCATCAAATTTGGGACCAAAAAAAAATATATGGAACAACCATTTTGCCCTCATAGTGGACGGCCATGGTGGTATTTTTGGGA
This sequence comes from Rehmannia glutinosa, assembly GCA_016081115.2. NCBI lineage: Eukaryota > Viridiplantae > Streptophyta > Magnoliopsida > Lamiales > Orobanchaceae > Rehmannia > Rehmannia glutinosa. The sequence goes on along the minus strand of CM071924.1, from coordinate 62,458,188 downwards.
TAAAAATATCATCCAACTCTTGTACACCTACACCATATATTAGTCATCTTGTGTATAATTATATCATTAATTCAAACATTATACACATCATCTTATACACCAATTCTTTATTACTATTTTCCCCAACTTATTCCCACTTAACCAACATTCTTCTCAATATTCCCCAACACCATTCAAACCCATACTTTGACTTGCATTTTGTCTCCATGCAAGAGACAAATTACAAGACACAATTTGAACAAAATCCTCTCCCTCTCTCCCCCATGAAGTGGACGGCCATATGGCCTAATTTTGTCAAAATTTCATCTCAAAATTTCACCAACACATTTGATCTTCCAAACCAATTCTCCTTCTTCTCTCTAAAAACTCCCAACTTCTCTCTATTCTTTCTTTCACTTTCTTCTTCCCTACTTAGAAAATTTTCAACATTTTCCTCCCTATTCTTTATAAAAATCGAAACCATCATCATACAAGGTAAGAAATTTTAGCTTCAATCCATTTTTAGATATCACATTGTTCATCTCTTCCACCTTCTTAACTTAAGTTTGAATTTGGTTTTGGAGGTACATTTAGAAGACTTTGAAGGTTAGAGCTTGACAACATTTTGAAGAAGGACCTCAAGCTTGAAAGAAAAAATAGTAGAGAAAACTAGACTACAAGGTAAGAATTATGTACTAGACCCCTTCTTCCCTACTCTTCCTATTTTTTTCAAATTTTAACACCCCTTTTTCATTTTTGAGAAATAGGGGCTGACCTTAGGAGATTTTGGAGTTGATCCAAATTTCCAATTTTTGAGCTTCAACTAGTCTCCAAACATCTACTACACAAGGTAAAGTGTAGTCCTTTTTATTTCCTTATTTCCTTCTTTTCTCCTTAATTTTTCTCTCATTTTTCTAACTCCAAATTTTGATACTTTCTTGACTTAGGGGCTGACCTAAGAAGCCTCATCCAAAAATTGTGAAATTATCCCTTTATTTCACAATTTCCAAATTTAAGGTGGGTGGAAAATTATTTTCCAACTTTTAGGTGTTTTGATTAAATGCATGTAGAAACTTTAATCATGAGCCTTGAGATATATATAATTATGTATTGCATGTCAATTTTATATATCAAATCATGAAAATTCTCAAGAGTTGCTCAAAATTACTATTTATTGAATTTTAGGTGCATGCATGTACACTTTAATGCTTTAATTGATGAATTCTTGTATGTATTGGACATGCATGTGTATGATCTTTAAAATCTATGTTTTGGATGACTTATAACCTGGAAAAGTCGAGCATAATTGATTAAATTTCAATTTTGGACTTAAAAATGCAAAAATGGAAAGTTGGTGGACTAAATTGCAAGAAAATAAAAGTTAAAGGACCCCTCTGCAAATTTCGAATTTTGGGACTGTACTCAGGTTCAAAAATGACATTTGGACATTTTAATAAAGTTTTAAGAGTTTTAAGTTAAATAAAATCAACCTTTAAAAGCCCAAGGACTAGATTGAATTTTTTTGAAAGTTTAAGGGCTACTTTGCAATTTTTAAAACTGTACCAGACCTAAACTTTAAAAATTGAAAATTTTACTCTTAAGTTACTGGGAATGACACATTTTAAAAGTATTCCAAAAATCCAAGTGGTTAGGGCTTGGAAAACAATTTTTCTAAAAATTGAGGGACTAATGTGTAAAATATTAAACTTGAGGACCCAAATGAAATTCCCAGGACTTATGCAGCCCATGCACCTGGAAATACTAACTTAACTATAACTTAATTATATTTTGGACCCAAGGTTCAAATTACATAACAATTGGACCCCTAAAAGCCTTAAAGACAATTATTTTAAAATGGGACAAAAAAATGATATTTTCAAAAGTTGAAGGACCTACACATATTGCTTTTAAAAACTGCTTTTGTCCCAATATCCTACCAACCTTAGTGACATTTTCCAACTGGAATCACATTAAAAGCCCTTCCGGTTTGTGAGTTCCGAATTTTTAAAACTTAAGGTCCGAATTGATAATTTTTACAAATTTGGGGCCAATGCGAGATTTTTATAAAAACTCGACCAGAAAAATTTAAAAACCTGAATCTCTGGATAATTTGGAGAATTTAGGAACTGACCTCATAATTTTTCAAGGTCGGGATATTTAATTATTCAATTTTTAACCCCAAAAGTGTTAGTTTTTACAAAACGGGGCTAAATTACAATTTTTCTTTTATAAACGACCTAACTCAAATTATTTTCTCTTACTAAAATAGCCCTGGACTCTCTGACTTGGAGATTTAATTTAAGTATTTTACTTTTTCCAAAAACCCCTGACTTATCGGATCAATTTGACCGATTAATACCCGATCGCGGAGCGACTTCCTCGCCATGCGAATTGAATCTATAACGGGACTTATGTCCCACCCAATTTTTCAAGATATCGAAGGTTGCTTATCCTTCCGATAATCATCTTCATCCATAAACTCCACCAACGCCATAATTGCCACTCACGCGTTTTCAAAAATTTCTCCTAAATCGCTTCCACTGAATCAATAATACTTTGCTCGGTTTGCTGACTGTAATTGTAATTACTTTCTGCCGAGTCAACTTGGTGTGTCGAGAGCTCACGTCGGAATGGATACGTCGGGGATGGAACCGGGCAGCTCGGGCCGCTATTCCACTCTTCCGCCCCATCGTCCTAATCCCCAACCGAGGGACGGAGTTTGTCCAAGGGAAGCGGGTCGTAGATCGAGGTATAATCATGATTATGACAGATCCGAGCCTTGCAGCTCTTTGGGATTTTGTCTTTGCCTACAGGAGCGATAAGGTGCGGTCTTGGACCATACCGATCGGGAGTTACAAGGGAGAACGAAGGAATCATTGTCGATCCACACAATTCCGGAGTTATCGCCCCGTTTTGGTTGGCGTTACATTTCCGCACGCAACCGCTACCTGTTTTGCATTGGTTGGCGCTACAAACCGTGACGCAACCATTATTTGCCTTGCATAGGATTGGCGTTACATTTCCGCACGCAATCCTACCTCTTGACCGAATCACATAGTGCTGTGTGACCATGAACTGCTTTTCTTGAATCGTATAAGTATATTATTTAAATATTTTATCACGACGCTTGTGAATCGTGTGTGAATTCATGCATCATACTCACGCGTTTTCATATAATGTTTTCTCACATTAACTATATTGCGCCACACTCGCATTACCCGATCACCCCATCCATCGAGATTTTTGTCTCATTTTTGTTTTCTAACCTTAGATGAGGATTTCGTTGGAGATCTTTGAACCGCTCTAGATTGAGAGCTTGTACTACGCTTGTTGGATTTACTGCTTCTTGTTGTTTATTGGACTCTTTTCTTATTATGTTGTTGTCGGACTTTTGTATTCTAATCAATTCGGGTTTGTAATTGAGGGGCGTATGACCCTTTGACTTTAAGTTGCTACTTGTTGAAATTCGGGTTGTAATTTGGATGATGGAATGTAGACCTTAAGTGGTAACTTGTATCTGTTATTTATTTCCGCTGCTATTTAGACTCTGTCTTATTGGGTTCTCATTGATATTGTCTGGACTGTTGATTCATTTGTATTTAAGTTGTGGATCGTTCGTCGCGTCCCGTTTGGGGCGTGACATAAAAAGTGTAGAAACTCATAAAGAATTAAGCTCCAGCAATGGTCCATCAAGAAAAGAAAATTAATATAGTATATAAGTTTTAAATACATTTTTACTAGCCAATATAATTTGATATGCAAATTGCCCCAAGCAGAAACTTCACAAGAGTAGTTAGCTCGTGTGAACTCTAAACAATAAACGCAGATATCATATAAACACATTATTCGATGGTGTTGTAAAAATATAAATTAAACAAATTTAGACAAAAAAGAATTATTATTGCTTGCAAAAGAAGGATTGTCAATGAATTAACTATTTGCCTTATATATCGCATTAAAAATAAATCACACTGCAGATCATCCTGTTGTCGAGAGTATATATATGTTAGAAACAACTTGTTAGCAACTAATCAAGATCTATATACAAAAACTTGATAGTTAAAAACAGGTAGACCTTGACTACGTCCCACATAGGTTGTTTTTTTTCTTTCTTTCTCTTATCCGCGTTGATTTTTTTAATGCATTTCAGACATTCATATATAAGAATTGATGGAATAAGAATGTGCATCTAGTATACATATACATTCATCTGCATATTCTTTCATTTCTGAGAATATATTTAATAGCTCCTTTATTCTTGAAAGGAAACAATCAACACATCCCACATAGTAAAACTAACAAATAGAATCCCATGAATGCGCCAATGAACCATCTCATAGCTTAGTCAATGAGATGTGATTGCTATAACCTCAAATGCAGTAAACCTAAAACTAAAAATTTCAGCATCAACGTATGCAATGCAATTGGCCCCAGCAATATGGGAAAATAATGAGTCATCAAGGACAAATAAAAGTACATAAAATCAATAGAAAATAAAGAAAATGGAAAAGGTAGGCACCTCAATATAAAAACTGAATGCCAACTTTGCAATGAGAAGCAACACCCAGAATAATGTATACCAGAGAATTTAAAAAAGTTATTAACATCATATAAGATGATTTTTAAATTTACAACCAAATAAGTTTCTTTGGTGCCTTACTTGAAGAGAGAAAATATGCTTTCATGCATTCCCCTTCAATAGAAATAGAGAATTACAATTTGAATTTCAACTGATTCAAAAACATATGTATCTACTATCTGCAAAACTATGTCGCCCACCACATCATTAGCATCACAATTTTGTAAGTTATAGGATCAAAAGTAAAATTACTTGGTTAAAGGACTGAATATCTAGAAATTTGAAAGTTAAAGGACTAAAACTCTACCGTGACAATTTAGAGGATTAATTCGCAAATTGGTCCAAGTTAATGGACTTAAAATCTTATTTTCCCTAAATTAATTTCCTATCAAAATTTGTATTTATAAGAGATGAATCAATCACACGCTTTTTTTTTTGATAAGCATAACAAAAAGAATGGAGTACTCAGTTTACTAGACCTGGTTAGGATTTGAGAATAAACATAAACCAAAAACCACATTATTGAGAGCATTAAAAAATTGTGGAGTTTTAATATGGTAAATTAAGTACACATGTCAATCATCTGTGCGGTGGAATATGAGATGAAACACGATCTTGCAATAGAAGATCTCATCCGCGTACCAAGTCCCCTAAATTTAACAATATTGATATATAAGACAGTAAAATGCTACACTAATAAGTAAGAGCATATCATTAAAAAACAATCATATAGGCAATATTAATAAGCACAAGATTTTCAACATCTTAGACTTACTCCAAAAATCAAAAGCTTTTTGTTTTCATATTTAACACAAACAAGTGGTTATTAGTCTAAACACAACTCAACTCAACTCGGTTGAAAAGTCTTGCTTGTAATTTGATAACTGCATTAATTGTAATCCTACATTTGATAGACAATCCAGTCCATATTATGCAAATCATTCACATTTTACAGCTATATAATCTATTCATTGCATAATTATCATAACATCCAAATTCTCAGCCTTGTAGGTCTCGTGTTTTTTCTCTCTAGTAGATTTTCAAGGTCATAGCTAATTGGCATATAAATTTATATCCTCTTCTTTCATTAGATTTTTAGTCTGAGTACAGAAAACTCTAAATTAGATTTATTTTTTTGTTTTTCCAATTATAAAATGAAGAAAATCATGTGCCCCATCTGCGAAAGAGTTTTTTCTTCTAAATTATTTTTTCGGGCCCATCTAATGGGGCAACGCCTCAATATTTTGAAGCAGAAGGCTAAAGAAGCTCGTGCTCTGCTGCCAAAAAAAGTCGGCTCATCCCCCGTTGTGGCGGCGCCAGCTGATGCTGAGAGATCTGATGAAATTAGCCAAATAGATTATGATCTGAATGAATTGCCTCCACCCGAACAAGACAAATAAAAAACACTAGTGGCCTTGCCGTGGTATAATCATGTCCGAATGGAGTTCCAGTGAACATTTAATAAGGCTCAAGAATTTATCTCTCTTTCTTTTTTCGCTTATCTTTTTCTTTTTCCGTCTTTTAATTTTTTTTTTTGTCTATTGAATAAGCATGTGGCAGTGGAAAATCCAATTTTAAGGGGATCCTGTTTCGATAATTAATTTGAAATATTAAATAAATGGAACTTCGTTATATTATTTGCAATTTATTTTGTTTAGTAAATAAATACTCGTGCCAAAAAACAGTTACATGTGTTTAACGGTCAGTCAATTAGATAAACCAAATCACATGTCAACTTCAGAGGTTGGAATATGTACACATTATATATTTATTTTTTATAATACATTAATAACCCCATAAAACTCTAGCTCAAATTAACTAAATACAAAAAGGTGCTTTTAATATTTATTAATTACATTAACAGTATCCCGTAAAAATAAAAACTCGATCATTATTAATTGAGTGGGACTTAAACGCTTTGAAATAATTAGGTTATCTTACATTCACGTGCAATACATATTAATTGCTTTCGTTTGGAATCAAGTAGCACACGACTATTGATGACCAAATAAAGACAAAAAATTTCGTATATTTATTTACTAATCACTTGTACACGCACCTATGGTATGTACCTAATTTGCAAACAAATTACAGTACATGTTATTACAAATAATGACTTTAATAGATGAATGAACTTATTACAAATAATGACTTTAATAGATGAATGAACAATGCATAGTCCGTAATATTTGATACAAGAAAAATTATAAGATTAAACTATTCTCTCCGTGTTTATATATACTTCTTTTTCTTCAAATTAAAACTAGATCAAGTACAAATTTCACAAATAGCTCTATCTAAATCTAGATCAAGATAAATATTTACGTAAATTATCTATTTAATTTAGTATTTCAATTTCAGCAAGTTGCTTTTTGCCTCAATATATAATAAGGAAAATATTGGTTGAGAAATTTGTAGTATTGTTCCTATAGGAGTTAGCGGTCTGCAACTAGAGTCCCTTACTTTTGCACTTATATATGTACACAAGTTTTTTTTAAGCTAAAAAAGTCCCATAAAGACCTTAAGTTTGGATTTATAATTCCACAACCTTTTAAAAGTTAACTTATAAGAAAAATGTATATGGGCATCGGTTTTAATGGATGTTTGTTTAGGAAAAAACCGATGTTAATGTCCTTGTTGTTAAAAGTGAAGTTTTCAACATCGTTTTATAACCGATGTCGTTTCGTACAATGACAACAGTTATTAACCAATGTGTATAAAGAAAACCATGATGTTAATACCCCTGTTGTTAAAGTTGAGGTTCTTCAACATCTTTTATAAACCAATGTTTTTTTTGTTACCACGACAATAATTACCAACATCGTTGAGTAACCAATGTCGTTTCTAGAAACAAAAAACGGTTGTTTAAAGTTTGTCAAATTTTGACTTTGGTTTTAGCATTGATGTATTTGCACAAAACCGTTGTCCTTTGCAATATCAAAATTATCTAAACCCACTAATAGATACAAATTTAACGTATTTAAATCGACCAACTTTACCACCAATTAGAATTTAATGCAAATATACAAATACAATCTTTGGAACATAAGCTTATATATAAGTTGTCATGAACTATATACAAAATGTTTTATGATCATGTTCTTGGTAACATTAATAAGCTATTAAACTAGAGTACTATGCAATTGACAAAAGTTATGTTTCTAACATATTTCTTATACAAAAAAGGTTTCACTTCTTCCCTAGATTTAATTCCAGTTGCAGCTTCCCAAATCAATCGATCAAGTCTTGCATCATCTAAAGCCAAAAACAAAAAGGAAAGTAACCAATAAACCAAACGAAAAGCACATCTTTATAAATTAAATCCACGGACAAAGATAAGAGTGTTAAATTAACCTCTATCAAATAGGGTCGAACTTCTGAAGCAACATTTAAGAACAAAAAACAGAACCATATTCTATCAGCAAGATCATGAAGTGGTCGTTTGCTACAGACACATAAGAATAGGAGAGATACCAAAAAAAATCAGTAAATGAAATTATTTGGATGTGTGGTAATGAAAGTCTATGAACTATTCATTCCACAATCCAAAACAAATAGAAGTGACAAGATTATAGTTTAGTCATCATAAGAATCTTAATTAATAATCAAAATATATAGGAGAGATGCAAAATTTGTTGCGATTATATAATATAAGGGCAAAAAAAAGATACATATAAATCATCAATATACATTCAAGAGATCATAATATAGTGTAAGGCACAATTATAATTTGATTACCAATAAGAAGTTGATAAACGGGATTATTTAATTCTAGCTCCCATAAGCAAAAATACTCGTGCACGTAAATTGCAAAATACTCATGCATAAAATAAGTACACGTGTTTAATGGTATCACTCGATGATTTTCACAAAAATTACATTTGTTTCGTAACTTACTAGATAAAACCTAATCACGTGTCAACTTCAGATGTTGGAATATAAACACTTTATTTGTTTCTTTTTGTAATACATTAATATCCCTATTAAACCCTAGCTCAAACTAAATACAAAAAAGTGCTTTTATTATTATTTATTAATGATTTTAACAGTACTTCGTGTAACCTTAGGTCAAACTAAACATAAGTAATGACCATTTTAATAACCCGATCAATATTAAGTAGCACTTAAACGTGCTAAAAGTATTAGGTTATGCCAAACAGATTCAACGACGATTTTAATTAATTGATTCTGCTTGGAATCTAGTAGCATGCGGCGATAATGTCGTTGTATATCTTAAATAAGACCTATTTGGAGAAACATAATTATGTGATTATTTAAGATTGAATACTTTCTATGTAAGAATACTTTTATAGGATAAACTAATTAGTTTTCGGAGCACTACTAAAATTTGTAAATATTAATTTGCATAGTTACGGATTTATACAACCTTTGCTACTTCTGAAGTAAATATATATAGATTCTAAAGGAGTTTAGTAGCACTGTATTTTACGTTCAATGTATAAATATTGTTAGGCGATAGCTTTAAGTGATTCGTAAGCACCCCAAAATTGCTAAATGAAAGTACTAAATTAATTAGTTGTCAAATCTTGTGTTTATGAGGGTAGAATCATTCGCACTCTTTTTGAATCTTGATAATTTTTCTCAAAATAAAAATTTTATTTTGAAAAAGATCTGGTATAACTTTTTTTTTTTTTTATAGGCTAAAAGAATTTTATTACTAAGAGTACTACGGTTATCCCCAACCCGTTTACCTAAGGAGGCGCTTCCAGTTACTTGATACCACTACAATATTTAGGATCTTAATTAACACTAATTTGAATATGCTAGAACATGAAGATCTGGCATATTATTAATGCAATTTACCTTACCTTGAGGATATAAACTTACACCAAGAACACCATTAATATTTATGAATATATAGCTGTTGATATCAAAAGGAGAAAAGGAGTTTAAAAGCTCCCATCTGTAACAGGAATTAGTGGAAGGAAAAAATTAATGCAAAATCAAAATATATTGATTGATATATAAGAGTACTGGAAAATGCTACACAAATAATTAACAGAGTTTCATTACAAAACAATAATATATATTGGCCAATATTGTATTATTCTATGAAAATGCAAAGCTGCATTTATTATTGAAAACCATTTATATATAATCATTCTTTAGTGTTTCATATCTGTTTTCACATAACAAAAATGAGCAGATATGATTTCACACACATACAACTCAGCACAGTAGAATAGGGTTTAATTTGTTTTGTAATTTGGTTACTGCAATAATTGTAATCCTGCATTTAATAGAAAATCTAGTCCACATTATGCTAATATTTCAAAATTAATAGTAATCCTGCATTTGTTATCCTATCATCACTTTTTCCTACTATTTTTCAAAGGAAAACTCAATCCATTAATTCTCACCCGTCAGGTGAACTGTATTTTCCCAATAAATTCAGTCTCTTGTTCCATTCGATTTCAGTCGAGTATATCAAACCCTTAATATTTCTTAATTTCTCCAATTAAGCCATGAAAGAAATCAGGTGCCCCATCTGCGAAAGAACTTTTACTTCCACAAAATTTGTTTTGGTCCATCTCATGAGGTGCCACCCCATGGCTGGAGATGCTCAACTTAAAAATGGCGGCCGCTCATCCTCCGATGCGGTGGCACCAGTTGATCTCTTGCCGTGGCCAATCAAAACCCGAAAAAGAGGCAGCAACTGCAGGGCACTAGTGGCTGTGGAAGCCGGTCAGCCGTCAAATAAGCCACCAGTCGAAAGAAATGAAATGGAGCTTGAGCCGCCACCACCACTACCACCACCCGAGAGAAATGTGATGGATCTTGCCATTTATGAATACAGGACATGGGATGTGCTGGATTTGCCTTTCAAGAGGAGGCTCATATTCATTCACCATGCCCGAACCCGAAATCAGTTTATTTGCCACATCTGCGGACGGGTCTTCACGACCCGCCGGGCTCTGGGCGGGCACACGGCCCAGCACACGATCAGAAACAAGAACAACATGGCGATGCACGAGGCACCGCAGCCTCGGGTCCAGGCCCACCAATGCCCTAGGTGCGGGAGATCTTTCTCAACTGGACAGGGACTTGGTGGTCACAAAAGGGGCTGCAGACGGAGCCAAAGCAAAGCACTTCAGTCTTTGGATCTGAATCAATTGCCTCCGCCGCCTGAAGAAGAAGAAGAAAATATAATGGCCCTCCCATGGTATAATCATGGTGACGCGCGTGAAGCTCCGGTGGATACATAATAATTAAGCCTCAAGATTTTTTTTTTTCTCTTTTTCCTTTATTGAATGAATCATGGAAGCCGGAATCGGATGTTGTTTGATAATTTTGAAAAGTTTAATAAACAGGAATTGCATTTTATTTTGAAGTGTCTTGTGAGACCATCTCAAAGATCTCATATAATTCAAATTTCATATAATTCAGTCCCCCTGTATGTAAAACGGTAGGTCTTGTGGACACGCCTCACGATGTTATGCTTGTGAGACGGGTCGGATAGGGTCAAACAAAGAATTTGTGGGTCAAAAGAAGTCAACATCCAATTGTCTGTTAAAATCTACACGGTAATATTTTTTTAGAAAAAAAGTGATACTTTGAGCAAAGGGTAATACTTTTATTAGAAAATATAATACTTGAGGGAAAAAAAAGGATAAACTTGTTAATATGGTGCTGGAGATGGGCGATGACTTCACAAAAGCAAGTATTTTTTTTCTATTTTATTAAATTGAATATATATACTTTTTAGAACAAAAGTGAAAATTTTTATAATAAAATATGATAAACATAAACAAATTTGTTACTTTGAGTATGTATATAACTTTACAAATAAATAATATCAGTTTTGTTACTTTGAATATGTATACTTTTCAATTAAAATTGTAATACTTTTAGTTCAACATGTGATATATCCGTTAAAAATATAATACTTTTTAACTCAAACATGTAATATTTTTCACTTAAAACCATAATATATTTTTTTAGTTCACCAGATGATACTTTCACTTAAATGTGTAATACTTTTCGCATAAATGATAATACTTTTAAGTTCAATATATAATACTTCTCGAGAGAAGTCAAATGATGAAATAAGGTCGAATAAGACGCTCGTCATGAGCTTTCCGTTGGTACCAATCTCATGACCGACGGCGGTGGAAAATTGAAACAACATTTGGGATTTAATTGTTAAAACTTAAATTCAGCAAATCAAAAAAAAAAAAACAATATAGGAGTATTTAAATGCAGCAAAGAGCCATGCAAACCAGAGCACAAAAACCAGAGGAAAAAAGCAGAGAACAAAAACCATATTCTGCTAGTACAAAATCACAAATCTAAAATCCAATTCACCCTTAAACTTCTCCTTATCTGCAGCAACGAGCCTATTGGAGGAGGGTTATCTCAAGTTTAGAAGAAAAGGGGTTATTTAGAAATTGGAAGTTGGAAGAGGGATTATTTTCTTTTTGAGGAGGAGGTTATTTATGCTAAGAAATGTAAGAAAGTTTTGGTGGAGAAATATTTGCTTGTATTGATTCTTCTCAAATTTTGGCTTGTTACAAAATGATCAAGACACCCCTATTTATACTAGTACAACTTCCTAACCAATGGCTAGGATTTATTTGATCTAATGGCTATAATTCATCCACTAGAATCATCCTCCAAAATATCTACTTTACTAGAATATTCTACAAGATTTCCTACATATAATATCTAATATATTTTCATAAGACTTTTCTAGATATATTCTAGAACTTGGGCCATTTGGGCTTGGGCTCTCATTCTTTTCTTTTATCTCAAAATTAATCTTCCAAGCCCAATATTACTTGGGCTAAATCAAGTTTAATTTCCAACACCCCCCCTTAAACTTGATTTGTCATTCCGAGAAAACTTCTAAGTCGTATGAAGTCTTCATGCTTGAGTGGCTTGGTGAAGATATCCGCAATTTGATCTTGAGACTTCACATACTCCACTTGCACGTCATTTCTCGATATGCATTCTCGTATGTAGTGGTAGCGAGTGTCAATGTGCTTGCTTCGATCATGAAACACCGGATTCTTTGCCAATGCCATAGTGACTTGTTGTCGACACAAATCTTAGTTGGATCTTCTTGTGTCATTCCCAGCCTTCAAAGAAATTTCTCATCCAAACCGCATGGCAAACACAAGCTATCGCAGCATTCGTACGCACTACTTCACAGTTGGTTGAGAGAGTGACTATCGGCCGCTTCTTTGACATCCAAGTGAATGCGGTATCTCCCATGAAGAACACAAATCCAAAGAGTACTTTTTCGATCATCCACATCTCCGGACCAATCGCTATCACTATAGCCAACAAGTTTATAATCATTAGTTGTTGAATAAAATAAGCCGTAATTGATCGTACCTTTGAGATAGCGAAAAATCCTTTTAGCAGCCTTCATGTGAGTAGTGGTTGGATTTTCCATGTATCGACTTATTAGACCGGTGGCATAGAGAATGTCGGGTCTTGTGCACGTCAAATACCGCAAACGTCCAACCAAACTTTTGTACAATGTCGGGTCCACTTTTTCTTCTCCGTCATACTTTGATAGCTTGATGCCGCACTCCACTGGTGTGTTAATAGGCTTGCAGTTATCCATCTTGAACCTCTTGAGAATTTCCTTCGCGTAGCCTTCTTCGAGATGAAAATCCCATCTTCTTGTTGTTTAACTTCAACGCCGAGGTAATATGCCATAAGCCCGATATCATGTCATCTCAAATTCTCTGGTCATTGCTTTCTTGAACTCTTCAAACATGTCTGGATTATTTCCTGTGAAGATCAAGTCATCCACATATAAACACACGATCAAAACATCATTTTTTCTGACCTTGACATAAAGTGCATGTTCGTGCGGGCATTTAGTGAACCCATTCTCTTGCAAGTATTTACGATCCTGCCTATTCCAAGCCGCGGTGCTTGCTTTAATCCGTATAGAGCCTTCTTGCCTTCAAGACTTTATCTTCTTCTTTCTTCACCACATAGCCCTTTGTCGCTCAATGTAGACTTCTTCCTCGAGAACTCCATTTAAGAAAGCGACTTTACGTTCATCCGTGAATCTTCCACTGTTTTGAGCCGCTAAAGAAATGATAAGCCTTATTGTTTCCAAGCGAGCAATCGAGCAAACACCTCGTCATAGTCGATTCCAGACTCTTTGACTATAGCCTTTTGCGACTAGCCTTGCTTTATATCTTTCAATTTCTCCTTTAGCATTCTTCTTTGCTTTGTACACCCACTTGACGCCGATAGCCTTATGTCCTTTTGGAAGTGAGGTCAGCTCCCACGTGTCGTTCTTCATGATTGCTTGTATCTCTTCATCCATAGCATCTCTCCATCTTTTATTTTGGATCGCTTCTTCAAAAGTCATCGGTTCACAATCGCAAATAGACGAACAAAGTAATATCATCTATCCTCTCGGTGTTCTCATAAAGATCTTCTAGACTCCTTTCACGTTCTATGTCTCTTTCATTTAGAAATGATGGTGGCGAGTCTCCTCCAGCTGTTGATTGTGAAGTGGATGGAGTATTTGGCTCTTGTTGAACTTCAATTGTTGGCTCGATCGGTCTTGACTCATTTTCTTCAAAATCCGGAAAGAAATTGAAGTTGTTTTGGGAGCCAAAATCCCAATTTGATTCTTCATCAAACTCTACATCACGACTTATCACAAGCTTATTAGTATTTGGATTATATAACTTATAACCATTAGAGTTTGAGTCATACCCGATGAAGATGAATTGCTCGCTTTTGTCATCAAGCTTACTTCTTCTCTCGTCAGGTACATGTGCATATGCTTTGCTTCCAAATACTTTTAGATGAGAGATACCTGATTTTCTTCCACTCCAAGCTTCTTGTGGTGTTTTTCCCCACACACTTCTGGTTGGTGAACGATTTGACAGGTACACTGCACATGCCACTGCTTCAGCCCAGAACTCCTTTGGCAGCCTTTTGCTTTTGAGCATGCACCTTGCCATTTCAAGAATTGTTCTATTCTTTCTCTCAGCTACGCCATTTTGCTGGGGGGATCTTGGGACTGTCAAGGGACGCCGGATTCCATTTGCTTCGCAAAATTCTTGGAACTCCTTAGATGTGAATTCTCCTCCACGATCTGATCGCATTGCCTTGATTTTGCATCCACTTTCATTTTCCACCATAGCTTTGAACTTCTTGAATGCTTGAACACTTGGACTTGTTTCAAAAAAGTATACCCGTGTCTTTCTAGAGAAATCATCAATAAAGAGGAGGAAATAATTATTTTTACCGAGAGAGCTTGGCTTGATTGGTCCACAAACATCGTGTGTATGAGCTCCAGGGGCTTCGTGATCTCGAGCTTGATTCCTTTGGAAAACTCTTTCTGAATTGTTTTCCAAATAGACATCCTTCGCATAGTTGATCGGGATGATTGATGGAAGGTAATCCTCTTACCATCTCTTTCTTTGATAGTAATTCTAATCCGCCAAAATTTAAGTGCCCAAATCGTAGATGCCAAAGCCAAGATATATCTTTGTAGCAAGCTTTGAGACATTTTGCTACATCATTCTGGATATTTAATAAGAACATTCTATTTCTAGACATTGGCACTTTAGTGATTAAATTATTTCTATCATCTCTTATAGAAAGACTACGATCTTTCATGTGAATGTCATAGCCTTTCTCTAAGAGTTGTCCCAAACTCAAGATATTACTTTTCATATTTGGAACGTAATAGACATTAGAAATGAATTGATGACTTCCATTCTTCAAGCGGATTAGAATTTTACCTTTTCCTTTGACCGGGACTTTAGACTCATCTCCAAAAGAAACATTGCCACTCACCGATTCATCAAGCTCCACAAACATGCTTCTTCTTCCACACATATGGTTGCTTGCACCAGTATCGAGATACCAAGTGTTGTCTTGTCTTCCATCACCACCTTTGTATGCTAGTAACAAATTGACATCTTCTTCGTTTTTATTTTCCACATAGTGGGCCTTTTCTTCAAACTTGTTTTTTGGAGCTCTACACTCGGAAGCATAGTGTCCAAATTTTTGACAATTATAACACTTAGTTTGTGATTTTTCGTACCTTGTTCTTGGATTGCTCCTCCCGCATCCACTGGTTGGGTATTCTCTTCTATCTTCATTATTATTGAAACCTCCTCGTGCATGTCCACGACCACGGCCTCGTCCGTCCCGTCCTTGGAAACGACCTCTTCCATGTTGACCACGTTCATTGCTCATGCTTTCTTCTTTATCCTTCACTTGCATTTTAAAAAGTTGTTCTACAATATCTTGCTTCTTTTTATGTTTTTCTTCCTATGCTTGTAATGACCCCAATAATTGATCAATAGTCATCTCCTCCAAATTTTTTGTTTCCTCAATTATTACGACAATATGCTCAAATTTAGGACTTAAAGAACGGAGTATCTTTTCCATAATTCTCACATCACTTAATTTTTCACCATTTCTTTTCATTTGATTAGAAACCGCCAAAACTCTTGAAAAATAGTCGGAAATAGATTCGACTCTTTCATATGTAAAGCTTCAAATTCACCTCTTAATGTTTGGAGACGACCTTCTTTACTTGCTCGGCTCCTTTGTGAGATGTTTGAAGCTTCTCCCATGCATCCTTGGCGGTAGTTGCACTTAAGATCTTTTCGAAACCATCATCATCCAAAGCTTGGTAGATGAGATAGAGAGCTTTCTTGTCTCTCTTTCTTGAATCTTTTAAATTATCCTTTTGAGTTTGGGATAGTGTAGCCTCGTCTTGTGGCTCGACATAACCTTTTTCTACAATATCCCAAACTTCATGTGCACCCAAAAGGGCCTTCATCTTGATACTCCAATTATCATAGTTGCTTGTGTTGAGCATAGGGACTTGAAAGGAAGCCACACTATTTGCCATATTTTTATGTAAACCACAAGTGATCTTGTGGCTCTGATACCACTTTGTTGGAGGAGGGTTATCTCAAGTTTAGAAGAAAATGGGTTATTTAGAAATTGGAAGTTGGAAGAGGGATTATTTTCTCTTTGTAGGAGGGAAGGTTATTTATGCTAAGAAATGTAAGAAAGTTTTTGGTGGAGAAATATTTGCTTGTATTGATTCTTCTCAAATTTTGGCTTGTTACAAAATGATCAAGACACCCCTATTTATACTAGTACAACTTCCTAACCAATGGCTAGGATTTATTTGATCTAATGGCTATAATTCATCCACTAGAATCATCCTCCAAAATATCTACTTTACTAGAATATTCTACAAGATTTCCTACATATAATATCTAAGATATTTTCATAAGGCTTTTCTAGATATATTCTAGAACTTGGGCCATTTGGGCTTGGGCTCTCATTCTTTTCTTTTATCTCAAAATTAATCTTCCAAGCCCAATATTACTTGGGCTAAATCAAGTTTAATTTCCAACAGAGCCATGCAAACGCTCTATTGCAATAATTTTAGGGTGGAGATTGCTCAGAGGCGGACTCACAACATGAATCGATGGGCGCGATAGAGAGAGGGAAAAGATGGTAAAAGAGAGAAAAACAGCGGTAAAAAAAGAACCAAGAAGAGTTTGGAATTGATTATGGGTTGGATTCGTTTGACGAAAAAGGATCCGTAAGACATCCCTATACGAGAATTTGTCTATATAGCTACATTTCCATCATGACAATACCACAAGAAAGATAATATTTTTCTTCATCGAGATAAAAACAATAAGTTGAAATTGAAATCGATATAAATAAATAATCGGGTGATCAATATTTATCTTAATCTGATTAATAAAGTTATTTGAGAAAAAAGAGAAGTAATTCTAGTTTGTGATTTTTCGTCGTAGAGCCTTTAGAAGTTTAATTTAGAAATTTAATTTGACGAAGTAAAGAACTATACACGAAGAGAGATTTTAATCTTACTAAATTTCTTGCATTGATTTATAAATGGATTATGCACTTCCATTTATCTAGTTAAGTTATTATCTTGTAATAACGTGTTCTATTTTGTTTGCAAATTAGGTCGTACATACGGTACGTAGATGCATGTACATGTGATTCACATTAAATAAATTGCACGGATCGGACGACATTGTCTTTATATGGTCATCAGTAGTTAACAAAACATTTGGATAGTAAAAGTCAATTAATTAAAGACCGGCATAACAATATTAAGGGTTTGAGTGTTCGAATATTTGTTTTTCTTATTTTGCCGTTAGCCATTGGATTTGAATAGTCTTTCTCAAATAAAATTTAGAAATAATTTCACTTTTGGTACCTAAATTTTACCACATTTTTGTTCTTACTACCCATTACAAAAAAGATGTTTTTTTTTCTTTTTATCTCCTTCTCATTATTATTACCACATAAAAACGTATGTTTGATCATTGTACCACATTGTTTGTTTGAGCATAAATTGCTTATTTGTACATACTGAATTGCATGCTACAAGTATTATACTGCTCTAACAACAATTTTGACTCTGACAACAATTTATTTGTTCTGATGTTTATATTGCTTACTATTGCATATTTATATATAACGTATTGCTATTATAGTAATTTATTTGTTTTGAAACTCACTATATAGAGCCCCGACTATTAATATATAACAATTCTTATAATAATATAGGTTATTAACATATCCCTGTCATTAAGTCTTCTCGATATAAAACAATAATTGTATTTTAATCTGATTTCTTAATAAAAACTATAAAAATATAAATCTAATTAAATAAGGATGTGGTTTACTTTGAGATCCTTACATTTTCCATGCAGTGTTCTAAAAAGTGCTAGGCTCTAGTCGGGCGGTGGAGAGGGGCCTAGCGCCTAGGCGGGGACTAGGCCGGGCCTAGGCGGAGCCTTAAATATATATACAATTTTATGAATAATTCCCATAATACATAAATGTAAAGTCTATAAATGATATTTAAATTGTTTTTGAAGAGATATGATATTTAAACTTTAAACTTTAAAGTTTTCAACAACAATAATCTAATAAAATTATAAATCATCTAAAATACAATACCTTAACAAATATTGCATTGATTTATATATTATCAAATTATCAATGGAAAGATTTCCAGACCCTAAAATTTCGTTTCATTTTTTTATTAAGAAATTTATATATATTCAATTTTACTTAAACTGAAGTTTGGAGTCGTCGGTGCTACTTTCACTAGTCGGAGTCGTTTTGTTAGGATTTCAGAAAAAAAAAAAATATATAAAACGCCTAGACCGCCTAGACCGCCCAAGCGCCACCTAGACCGCCCAGGCCCTGCCTAGGCCCCGGACCGCCTAGGCAAAAATCCGGGCGCCTGGTGGCCGCCTAGGGGAATTTTTAGAACACTGTTTCCATGCGATAGTTAAATAACAAAATCCAATGCTTATATTTAATTTGGGAAACACTACACTAGTAAATGAGGGTGTTTCATAAATGGACGTTATATTGGCCTATATGTTCTGGTAAGCACATGATTTTCATATCTTATACCCATGCATCTTCCCCACGTATATTCAAAAAATAATAAGTTGCACTGATTAATAAAAACCTTTTGTATTTGTTATTTCCTGTTTCTTTTCAAGAAAAACGTATTGATCGCACATGTATAATAAATTCAATATTAGGAAAAAAAAATCTCGATTCATCTATATTTTCATTTATGTTTTCACATTTAACATAAGCGAGTGGATATTACCCCAAACACAACTTAATGCAAAGAAAAGTGTGCTTGCAATTTGTTTATTGCAATAGTTGTAATCCTACATTTATTAGAATCTCTTATAGAAAGTGTGCTAATCTTTCAATATTTTACAGCTACACAATCCCTTCATTATATCCGTCCATTTTCCTACTCTTTTTCAAGGAAACCTCAATCCAATTCTCAGCAATGTCGTTCAAGTATGTTTTCGGAAGATTTTCTAGACCCTATTTTCCCTATAACTGTATACCCTCTTTTTAAATTAAATCTCAAGTCTTGTATAAAAAAACTGTCAACTTTTTCTTTTTCCAATTATATTATGGATGAAAGCAGGTTTCGAAATTAACCAGTTTTGGTATTATGTTTGATTAAAATGAATTTGGTTTGTGCATTATCTTTAATTTCAGTTATTTTCGTATTTTATATGTTCTTTTATATATATATATATATTAATTTATTCAGTAGATGTTTTAAGTTTTACCAGTTCATTTTAAAGATAAATCGTATAGAACTGCATGCAAGTTGGATACAACATGTAAAACAAAATATTCTTAAGAAATCATTAGGTATGAATATGCTAGATACCTGTGACTCGATTGGAGAAAATAATATCTCTTCCACCAAAAGCATGTTTTTACCGACTCACAAAGAAAATATTTTGTTGCGAATAAGCAAGATGTTGAGGAATTATCAATACATTAAATCATAATTCTTGATACGGGCCTTTTCCATAGAGAAGGAGAATCTTGTGTTACAATAGAAGCAGTATGATGTGAATAATTCATGAATTTTAGTTGATTTGCTTTATAAAAAGAAGATATCACCCTGGGATCTTGATTTGATCATCATAATTAGTGGTGAGAAAGCACGCTTTATGACGAAAGGTGTTAGATGGACTAACGACAATGATTAGTCAGAGTTGGAACACATGAAAGTAGCCCAAAAGAAACTATGTAGGTCAGTTTTGATCCAGTCTGAATTAGTTTGGCTACCTTCATTTGAATCGATAGTTCATATTAATCATTTTTTTTTCTGTTTCCTCGATTACTTATTCTGGAATAGGTATAATAGTCTTTGTGCACATTTTGAACAATATATGTACTTAGGACGCCTAAAATAATTATGCTCGCTCTCTTGTACAGATTAGGGCAATGAATTTATATTTTTACGTTATGTCTATAAATGCACGTGACACTAACCATTTATGTCACTCACTATATATATATATATATATATATAGCCCCGATTAAAAATGTACAACCCTCCTTATAAGAGCTTAGTATTGTTGTTAGATGGACTAACGACAATGTAAAGTATTGTTGTTAGTTTGGATATTATTTTTGTGCCAAAAGATACATGTTCTTATGTCGTGATTGATTAACTATCAGATTGTGTGCATGTATTGTTGTTTGCTATTAATGTTCTCCTAAAATTGTTAATGGGAGAAAGAAGGAACAAAGAGAAATTAGGTATTCGGAATTTAGGTCGGATGAAATTTTATTTGCAGATAGATTTTCTGGAGGCTAATTGGTAATGACCAAACAAAAGCATTTTATACAGTAAATTTGGGTGCCCAGATGTTTTGAAAAAGAGAAAAACATCTGTTTGTCATAAGTATTAAATCTTTATTGCTGAGCATATGGTGAAATTCCTAATTGTGAATCGGAATGGTTGTTAATCTACAAATATATCTGTTTGTGTAAATTAGAATCAGATGTTAATCAGAAATAATCTGGTATTTCCTCTCAGGGAATTGAACCATCCTTAAATTAAAAAGCTTCTATTGTTCTATCTTCCATTTCATATACGTGTACTTGTTAATCTACAAACACATATTTTGGTGGTGCCTGCACTCAATATTTACTAAAATCAAATCACTGTGCTTATTTCGTTTGAAACTCCTAATTGGGCGGTTAAGATGTAGTTCTATTTAAATGAAAACATGGATCAGTTGTTTAATCGACACAAATAATAGTTGGAAAACAAAGTTACTTCTCCAAATGATGCAGATATCAACATTGTAGGCGAATCACCTTCCCATGACTTAGAGGAGAAAGAGATCAATGCTCTGTGTTGGGCATCTACTGATGGATCAAATTAATTCTTGATAGTTATTACTTCTAAACTAATAGATATTGAAAATTACCATTGCTCATCTGCCATTTAGATTTTGATCTAGGAGAAGTACTCATGGATAATTGCTTTTACTTTATGTGGGAATCAAGATACACTTTGTTACAAGCATAAAAGATTTGGTGAGCTTTTTGTTATCTCTGTGAAATGATATCCAATTAGGATTTCTCTGGAAGAGTAAACAAAAAGAAGAATGTTTTGTTACAGGTATTTGGTGTAAGACTTTTTAATTAGAAAATGACAATGATCTAAGAATCGGGTTTTCTGATTTCCTGCAAAATCATTCAGATGTATTTTCCTGCATTGTCCCTGCTAATCTAATCCATATAGTGAATAAAATAATTCTATTCCCAATACCTTTTCAGAAACCAAATGTCACCTAGGCTTGTATACTATCTGAAATTTGATGATTTGGGTTGTGATACACCTATTAACTTCATAACAACAATCTTCCCTAATCTCTAGTACAAGTTCTAACAGATGAAAATACTAGGCAATAATAATTGGAGATGTTCTCAAAAGTTCGTTTGGGGAAGCTTCTAAGTCTCGAATGGTCATCTGGAATGGAAGCAGTGAAATGCATAGGTCGTTTGAACCTCACTCTTAATGGATCTTTTGCTGATATGATTTAATACCCTCTGTTAGTACAACCGGAAGGGATACAAATGTGTAGGTCCAAAGGGGTGTGATGTAAGGTTTAGAAGGGGGGGTGTTAAATAAACCTTACCAACTTTTGCTTTTTAGTCCTTTTAAAATATTTCAACAGAGTTGACACAAATCACCTAAGTCCTTGGGGGACAGCTAGGTTGGCTTACTTCACCAAAGTTACCCACTCAACAGACTCGACTGAGCTGTTGATAAAATAACTCAGTTGTGTCAGCTAACACTTAACTTCTAGTTGATTTGGTTTTATACAACGGAAGACTTAACATCATTGTTAATTTTAAACACTTTTTTAACACTTATTTTTAGCAATGTTATTATCAGCTGGGTTAGCAATTAACTTAATAACAAATATAAATGTTTGCAAGACAGTAAAGTGCTGTAAGTAAATGACACAGGTAACTTTTTTAGTGGTTCGAGGATGGGTTAATTCCTCTAATCCACTCTTCTCCAACTCCTGGAGAAATCCACTAGGTAACATATCAGGTTACAAAGTAGTTCTTCAGTCTAGATACAACCTTGATCACACAGCTGGCTTCTCCTGCGACTCAGCTTCTTCACAACATAGTTGCCTTGCTACTTCAGCTCCCTTCAAACCCTTGGAACTGATCACACAACCTTCCAACGAGCTTGAAACTTCTGGTTCGACCTCGAACCTTACTACAGGTCCTTCAAACTTGGAGAGTAGACCCCTTTTCTTCTTAAAACTTTTTCCTCTTCAACTAGTTGAAGTATTCTTTCCTTCACATCGTGTGTTGGATCGAGTTCCTTCAAATTTTAGGCTTGAGAAATTTCTTGATAAACTTGAGAGAATATTTGGAGGTATTGTTTGCTTTCAGTTGCTTAGAATGTTTGTTCTCTCGTGTGTCATTCATGTCGTGTGTTTCTCTCTCTTGCTACCTCAGACTTTTATAGTGCTCATTTGAAAATTTGACGTTGAAGAGATAGACTATTTTCAAATGACACTTTCTTGTTTGTTGGCTTGTGTTTTCTTGACTTGCAGCATTGTGATGTTGACCCTTTCTCATATTAAATGACTTTGCAGCTTTTCAAGGCCTGACACAAACTTTAGTGCTTCCCATTGGTTTATTCCTTTTGCACGTTTATGGGACAAACACTTTAAGACAGGGCAGCTTAGACTTATTACTATATCGAGTAATATCCTTGACTTTCGTCCAACAGATTAATGTCAGTCGACTTGACTTGACAGCTGCCTTTCCCCCTTTGACTTGAGTCCGCTCCATCCTTTCAGGAAAGACTCAACTATCAGTTCAACTGGTAGACTTGGCTCTTAACAGATTTGACTGTTGCTCCTTCAATCTTTACACAACTATTCCTCAGTTGGATCTCCTTCAGTCAAGTCTTTGCCTTTCACTTGATCGCATTCAGCTAAACACACACTGGTGGGTCGCCTTGATCTTGATTGACTTCTTGCATTCTTCAACATGGCTGACTTCACTCAGCTCATGCAGTCCTATCTATTACAAAATAGAAATACAAGGAAAATGGGGTGCCAACTTTCTATTCTAAGTTTTACATGGTATCATCAAAATATAATAATAAATTTTCTAACAATTTCTCCCTTTTTGAAGATGCCAAACTTAAATAAAAATTACAACAAACACAAGCAGTGTAGTAACAAAGAATGTATGCTTTGAATATGTCAATTTCATTGATCATATCATTGTTGTCCTTTACAAAGCTATTTACAAAATGTACTATATATACACTCAGATTAGAGCTATACATACATTTGAATTACATGTATCAGAGCAAGGTTACAAATTTACAACAGGTATCAGAGCTTTAAGATTTTACAAAATACTTACAGCTGTGTATTTACAGTTAAGTAAAATACATAAATGGGTTACAACCATCTTCAACGCCTCGGCTGTTTCCTTCTTCTCTCTTCATCTTCTTCTCTCCTTCTATCATCCCGCTTCTTCTTCTTTTCTTCTCTTCTTCATCTCTCTTCTTATTCTCATATATGCGCTTAGCAAACAGGTCATCCCTACGCCGCCTTTCTTCCCATTCACGCATAGCTCTTTCATTTTCTGCTTCTTGTCTTTTCACAACTTCCCCATTCTTGCGCATCACTTCCAAATTGGCAAGATGATCATACCCAACCCAATAATTGATATCTTTCTTGTGTGGATCAATGTACCTTATGTCTTGTGGTCTTAGATGTGGTCGAGTGCTTCTGTCTCTTCCACTACTTCCAGACCTTCCCCCTCCTCTTGTTGACTCAGCACCTCCTCTGGGAGTGTACTGCACTGGTGCCTTTCCAGCTGAGTGACTGCTGGAACTCTACTGTTTATCAACTGATTTGCACAAATTGAGACCCTTCTCCCAGTACAAGTCCCATGCCTGCGGTAGAGTCAAGTTCTTGAAGTAGCCTTCTGCGTCTAGATTTTGAAATTCATCTAGTGATATGGGCTCAAATCCAGCATCGGTCATTGTGATTTCTCTTGGAGGTTTAATTGCGGGGGAATCCTTTAATAGTCCTGCTAGGGGACCATCATATGTAATACCCGGAATTTATTTGGGCTTTTATTAAGAATTGTAAATTTTAGATTTTTAGTTAGTTTTTATTTAGGGGCTAATTATATTTTTTTTTATTCAAGCCCAAATCTTTCAAGTCCAACGTCCAATTGTCCAGGCCAAAATTTAAACAAACTCATTTAATGTGAACCCATTACCTATTTAGCCCATTTAAAGGGTCCAATTCCAATAGTGTTCTAGAATCACAAGATACCAATTTCAATTTTCCATATTTATCAAATGTTGCTGTAATCTTACCAGATTTTTTTTAACTCCTGTAAGATTAAAACACTAAACCCTAATCAGTCCTATACCCTAATCAGTCCTATAAATACAGTCTTGTTTTATTAATTTTTTTTTCACGTATTCTCGTTCTAGTAAAGGTAATTTTTAATATGTTTCTACAGTAATTCACTTTACTTATCCCCATCATCTTCATCATCCCTTTCTACGGTCTAAAACCAGAAACCACGTCCCAACCCAAAAATAATCCAACCAAACGACAACCATACGCTTTATCCCCGACATCGCGGCAAATTCGAAACCCCAAAACCCACCGAACACCCAACCCAATTACGAGAAATCCATACGAGTCCAAACCCACAAACTTGCCCGAACAAACTGAAATCGACTACCTTCTCGTCCAAAGTCGTCGGGAATTGCCGCAGCCGCGCGCCCGTGGTTGCTGGGTGTCTCAGTGCGTGAGGTTTACAAAAAAAAAGAGAGACGAAATTAGAGAGAAGAGAGCGAGATAAAGACAACGTTAGATGGAGGAGGGGGTTGATTGGAGTTTCAGTATGGAAATTATTTGTTTTTGGGGAGAATTGGTTTTGGGAGAAAGAAAAAAAAAGAGAGAGAGAAAAATGGGGGGTGTTGCCTGGTACGAAACAAAAGAAAGAGAAGAGAAAGGGTAGAAGAAAGAAGAAAGAAGAAAGAAGAAGAAGGGGGGGCAGGTGGCGTGAGGTAGGAAATAGTAGGAAAAAAAAGTGATGATGTTTGTTGTTGACCAAAAAGTAGGAGGAAAAAAAAAGAGAAAAAGGTAGGAAAATGTGGGGAAAAAGGGAAAGAAAAAGAAAAAGAAAAAGGAGAGAGAAGAAAGGAAAGTAAGAGAGAGAAATAGAGATGAAAGATGATGGTGATGTACGTATGGGAGGGGAAGAAAAAGGAGAAGGAGGAATTTTGGGGATGTGGTCCCCTATAAACTAATGATAGAATTACCCTTCAGTCCCAAACCAACCAAATTAGCCTCTAATTCCAATTTCTATTTTTATTCCAATCCAACCTTCAATTTCATTTTTTTTATATTCTATTATGCCCCTAAATGAGAATTTGCAGATTATTATTTTTAGGTTTAAGTTTAGAATATTCGAGGATTTTAACTAGTATTATTTTCTATTGATTAGGCGATTTATCGAGCGAGGATTAGGCGTGCTTGCATTCGACACTTCTAGGCTCTACTTAATTTTTCAAAGCTACGTTCAAGGTGGGGTTTGTTTTCTAAACTTTATTGTCCTTGTTAAATGCTTAGATTATTTTGCATGAATGTGTAGTACATTTGCTTAGGCACTATTGAGCTAGGGACTCAAGAGGTCCGGGGTCGATGTATCCCTCAGGTGGAACCCTTGCAGTGCAACTATTGTCTATGTCTATGGTCTTTCAAAAGATCTATGCTATGTCCTATTGGATTGTATTTGCATGCCTATGTGAGATATCTGTGTATTTAGCTTGGACAATTTATACTCCACTGAGTTGTGTCCCTCACCCCACATATAACAAACTTTTCAGGTGAAGGAGATGGTGCTGGCTAAGAGCGGTGGATATGACAAGGCCTAAAGATTTATTTACAAATGTTTAGTTTTTTTTTTAAAAAATGTCGAACTATTTACTTCTTTTAAGTTATTAGTTTTTATTTCCAGTTTGTTTGAAATTTATATAATCAGACGTTGGTTAGAATTTTATTTATGAAATATTTTGCTTCCGCTACAAATGACTTAGTTAAATTTTATTTTTAAATTATTCATGTTCTTTTTCATCGTTAAAATTAAGTGTATGCTCGTTTATTTTATCAAAGAAATTCTAGGGCATTACAGGTGGTATCAGAGCGGGTCTACCTTTCTGTAGACTTGCAAAAAAAATATATATATATATATTAGTGTAATTTTCGTGTGTGTACTCTGATAATTGAATTAGAATTTTTTTTAATAAAACGGAAAGAGTCTACGTATCCACCACCGCTATGCCACGCCAACTCCAAAGCCAAGGTACGAATTTTTTTTAAAAGATTTCGCTTTCTACTGCTAATGCCATCGCTATTGTTACTGCTATTGCCACTGCTACTGATATTGTCAAATGCTATTGATAAAGTGTTTTAATACTGTTGTAATGAATTTTACAATTCCTATTGCAAAGAGAAAAATGAAAGAAATATGTTAAGTTTTCTTGGATGCATAGCACGATAGAATGCCATTGAACTATTGAGATATTATGTTAATTGTGAACTTATGGACAATAGAAACAACTTAGAAAATTTAATTATTTTTTTATGCTATATAAATGGCTCGTAGAAGGTATACATCACGGAAGTCCGATATTGTTAGCGTTAATAGAAGAGCAAGGATAGAGAGATATGAACAATACCAATGGGAACCTAACTATAACCTTGGGGCGCATCTTAATGCAATGTTTGGATTATGGGTAGAGACTAGATATGTCGGTCACTCGGTATCTGATCGACATGACATACTTAGATTTATTAATACCTTATCGGAGTTACCCTGCGAAGAGCAAGAGAGATATACAATCAAATGGTAGATGATGTCCGGGGAGTTGATCGCGGGTTAGCTATGAGAATTTCGTTTCGGTTTTTACGGCGGTGGTGGTTGGACCATGTACAACTCATAATGGACATTTCTGACTTCTGGCCCGAAGAGCAAGATATACATGATGATGCCCCTCCACCTGATTCCAGTGATGATGAAAATCCAAAAGAAGACCCAGAGGAAGATCCGGAGGAGGACCCAGAAGAAGATGTTGATTAGCCAGCTTTTATTTTATTTATTTTCGTAGACTATGTTCGGATTATATATTTTCCTTTCATTAGTATTTTAGTCTATGCCTTTAATTTTTCAAACTAGCAATTGTTTCTTTAATCGTCGAATCCGATGTAATAAAAAAAATTGAGATTAATGAATGAACATTTTTTTTTTAAAAAGAATAATTGCCTTAAGTACTTGTTATCGTTTATGGTTTATTTTTTTTTTTATATATTGAGCTTAAAAATATTCCAATTGGAGATTGACTAAATTTTATATTCATGATTATAGGATGAATCCTAGAGTCCCTAGAACCAGGACGGCCACAAATTCAACACTAGAAAATTTGGGAGACGTAGTGGCACGCCTAGCCACAGTCGTTGAGGGTCTAACTCAAGGGGGTGCCTTGAACCCACAGAACTAGCCGGCTCCCACAAATAACACTTCACATGTGGTGGAACAAGTTCGCCGGTATAGACCTCTGAGTCTCACGGGACAGGAAGAGTCGCACACTGTGGAAGAATGGATAGCAGAATTGGAGGGCATATTTGAATTGATCGAGTGCACTGACGCACAAAGGGTGTCAGGTGCGATTTATCAACTCAAACAAGATGCGTGGCATTGGTGGGATTCACACCGATGAACCATCACTTACCAGCAACGAGCTGATATGCAATGGACTAGTTTTAAGGAATTAGTCATGCAACAGTTTTTTCACGCAGTCCTACAGAGATAAAAAAGAAAGAGAATTCCTAAACCTACAACAAGGGACAATGACGGTGCTCGAGTATGAGCGAAAGTTCAACCAGTTAGGGAGGTATGTTATTCACTTGACGGACAGAGACGGTAAGAAGGATAAGAGATTTGTGTCTGGTTTACGCCCTAAGTTGGGTGAGGTAGTGAGCATACTGGCGAACGCATCATATTCTGCGGTTGTGGAAGGAGCTCGAACGGTTGCCTCCAATATGAGATTGGAAGGAGGTAGTAAAAAGGTTTTTGAGGCTCCCAAAAGGAAATGGGAGGGTCCTAACACTGGGAAGTTTGTTAATAACAATAAACAACCAAGAGTCGGTGGTGCTCCTAATCAGCAAGGTCAGCAGACGAGGCCCCAATGCCAGAATTGTGGGAAATATCATCATGGTGAGTGCCTGCTGGGAAAAGATGTTTGTTACCGATGCCATCAGCCAGGGCATCAGGGTTGGGACTGTAAGAAATATTCCAATCAACGCAGATAGGAACAGAGGCCCACAGGAGGGAAATCCAGAATGTATGCCATGACCGAACAGGATGCATAAGAGGAGCCTGATACAATAACGGGTATGTTACGAGTTTTTAATATACCTGCTCTTGTACTTTTTGATACTGGTGCTACACATTCTTTCATATCTGCAAAATTCATTGAGGGATTAAATAATGTGATATGTGAGTCTATGGAACCTTTGGGGGTTAGTATACCATCGGTAAAACTATAGTGGCTGATCATAGAGTAAATGGGGTACAACTGAACATAGAGGGAAGAACTCTAGAAGCGAACCCATACGTTTTAAAGATGAAGGACTTTGACGTAATCCTGGGAATGGATTGGTTAAGTCAGAACCGCGCAAACATCAGATGTCACGAGAGGGAAATAGATTTCCATGTGTTTGGGGAAGCGAATTTCACTTTCATGGGACTAAATCGGGTGTTTCGCCACGAGTTATATCAGCAATGAAAGCTGTGAAGATGCTAAGAAAAGGAGAATGCCAAGCATTCTTGGTGAATGTAATGGTTACCCTGACTGAAGAGAGAATAATTGCTGATATCTTGATCGCCCGAGAGTACCCCGATGTTTTTCCAGAGGATTTACCTGGAATGCCACCAGATCGACAAGTGGAGTTCACGATTGATATGGTACCGGGAGCAGCACCAATGTCAAAGGCACCTTACAGAATGGCACCTAAGGAGTTGCAAGAACTAAAGGTGCAATTACAA
The DNA here is from genome assembly GCA_016081115.2 of Rehmannia glutinosa. Classification (NCBI taxonomy): domain Eukaryota; kingdom Viridiplantae; phylum Streptophyta; class Magnoliopsida; order Lamiales; family Orobanchaceae; genus Rehmannia; species Rehmannia glutinosa. Next base: position 62,428,637 of record CM071924.1, on the reverse strand, counting down.
GAATTGTTGGATAAGGGTTATGTGAGACCGAACGTGTCTCCTTGGGGAGCTCCAGTATTGTTCGTTAAGAAGAAAGATGATACGATGAGGATGTGTATCGACTATCGAGAGTTGAACAATCTCACGATCAAGAACAAATACCCCTTACCCCACATTGAGGATCTGTTTGATCAATTAAGAGGAGCTGGAGTTTTCTCGAAGATTGATCTAAGATCAGGTATCACCAGCTGAAGATCAAAGAAGCAGATATACCCAAAACAACGTTTAGAACCCATTATGGACATTACGAGTTTACTGTGATGCCATTTGGGTTAAGCAAGGCACCAGCAGTCTTTATGGATCAATTCGTCATTGTGTTCGTCGATGATATTTTGATCTATTAAAAGGACAAACAACAGCATGAAGATCATTTGAGAATCGTGCTTGAGACACTTCGCAAAGAGAAACTGTATGCGAAGTTCAAGAAATGTGAGTTTTGGCTGGAGCGAGTGGTGTTCTTGGGTCATGTAGTCCCGCCCGAGGTATCGAAGTGGATCCAGCCAAAGTGGAGGCTATAAATGAATGGAAAGCGCCATCGACCGTGAGTGAGGTACGCAATTTCTTAGGACTTGCTGGATATTACAAACGGTTCATTGAGGGTTTTGCCAAGATTGCTGGACCAATGACCCGACTGACGAGAAATGGAGAGAAATTCTAGTGGACCGAGAAATGCAAAACCAGTTTCCAAGAGTTGAAACAGAGATTGGTTACCGCACCAGTTTTGACGATACCTAATGGATCGGAAGGGTTCATTATTTATAGTGATGCGTCAAAATAAGGTCTCAGATGTGTACTCATGCAACAGGGGAAGGTGATAGCTTATGCCTCGAGACAATTGAAACAGCACGAGCTTAACTATCCCACGCATGACTTGGAGTTAGCAGCCGTAGTACACGCTCTGAAGATATGGCGTCATTACTTGTACAGAGGAAAATGTGATATCTATACGGATCACAAAAGTCTCAAGTACTTCTTCACACAGAAAGAATTGAACATGAGACAATGGAGATGGTTGGAGTTAGTCAAAGATTATGACTGTACTATCCACTATCACCCAGACAAAGCCAATGTAGTGGCTGATGCCTTGAGTTGGAAGAACTGTGGTGAACTGACGAGCATGATCGCGGAGCAAGAACAATTGATCAAGGATTTCGTCAACATGAGAATCGATGTGGTAGTACCCCCAACCAACACCAAAGTTATCATATCTGCTATGGTGGCAAAGCCGACTTTGAGAAATCGGATCAAGGATGCACAAACGAAGGATAAGTTTTTGTGCAAAATGAGGAGCGAGCTTTAGTTTGGAAACATTAGAGGTTTTATTTGAAGCACCGGAGGACGACACACTTACTTATGAAGGGAGAGTCTGTGTACCAAAAGACGAGGACCTAAGAAAGGAGATCTTAGAAGAGTCTCATTGTACACCCTACACTGTACATCCAAGAGGTACAAAGATGTATCGTGACTTGAGAAACACTTTCTGGTGGAGAAACATGAAAGGCTCTATTGCATCATTCGTGGAGAGGTGTTTGACTTGCCAACAAATCAAAGCCGAACACCAACGACCATCGGGGTTGCTACAACCACTTGAGGTCCCAGAGTGGAAGTGGGAACATGTTACAATGGATTTTGTAACTGGTTTACCGAGGTCGAACAGAGGGAACGAAGCTATATGGGTTATTGTGGATAGATTGACAAAGACTGCACACTTTCTGCCGGTTAAGATGCCTTTCAGCATGGAGCAGTTGGCTCAATTGTACAATGAGGAGATCGTGAGTTTACATGGGGTACCAGTTTCGATTGTGTCTGACAGAGACACACGGTTTACTTCAAATTTTTGGAAGTGGTTGAAAAGAGCAATGGGGACGAGATTACAATTCAGTACGGCGTTTCATCCCCAAACAGATGGACAATCCGAGAGGACGATATAGACACTGGAGGACATGCTTAGAGCTTGCATGGTGGATTTCGGAGGAGGTTGGGAACGACATTTACCATTAATTGAATTTGCTTATAATAACAGTTATCAATCAACTATTGGGATGACACCATACGAGGCATTATACGGGAGGAAGTGTAGATCACCAATTCACTGGGATGAAGTTGGAGAGAAGAAAGTTTTGGGTCCGGATATTGTCAAAAGAACAGTTGAAGTCGTAGAGAAGATAAGAGAAATAATCAAGGTGGCGCAGGATCGACGAAAGTCTTATGACGATCCAAAAAGGAAAGAGTTACAATTTGTTGTAGGCGAGAAAGTTTTTCTGAGAGTATCGCCGACGAAGGGAATTTTCAGATTTGGTAAGAGAGGGAAGCTCAATCCGAGATATGTTGGACCGTACGAGATTCTGAAGCGAGTGGGGAGAGTAGCGTATAGATAGACCTTGCCGCCAGCAATGTCGTGTTTTTCACGTATCTATGTTACGGAGGTACATGCCAGATTGAGTCATGTTGTTAATTATGAGACCATATAATTGGATAGAGAGTTGTCATACGAGGAGAAACCAGTGGCAGTACTAGATAGAAAGGTGCACAAGATAAGAAATCGAGACGTTGAGTTAATCAAAGTGCAATGGAGTGGACATAGCCAAGAAGAGGCTACTTGGGAACGAAAGAAGGATATTTTAGCATCACATCCATAGGTTCAAACTTTGTTAGGTACGTTTAATTTCGAGGACGAAATTATTTTTAAGGGAGATAGTATGTAATACCCGGAATTTATTTGGGCTTTTATTAAGAATTGTAAATTTTAGATTTTTAGTTAGTTTTTATTTAGGGGCTAATTATATTTTTTTTTATTCAAGCCCAAATCTTTCAAGTCCAATGTCCAATTATCCATGCCCAAATTTAAACAAATCATTTAATGTGAACCCATTACCTATTTAGCCCATTTAAATGATCCAATTCCAATAGTGTTCTAGAATCACAAGATACCAATTTCAATTTTCCATATTTATCAAATCTTGTTGTAATCTTACCAGATTTTTTTTAGAATCCTATAAGATTAAAACACTAAACCGTAATCAGTCCTATACCCTAATCAGTCCTATAAATACAATCCCATTTTATTAATTTTTTTTTCACGTATTCTCGTTCTAGTAAAGGTAATCTTTAATTTGCTTCTGCAGTAATTCACGTTAGTTATCACCATCATCTTTATCATCCCTTTCTACGGTCTAAAACCAGAAACCACGTCCCAACCCAAAAATAATCCAACCAAACGACAACCGTACCCCTTATCCCCGAAACCCATCGAACACCCAAACCAATTACCAGAAATCCATAAGAATCCGAACCCACGAACTTGCCCCGAACCAGCCCGAAATCAACTACCTTCTGTCCAAAGCCGTTGGGAATTTGCCGCAATCAAGCGCGCTCGTGGTCGATAGGTGTCGTGCGTGAGGTTTAAAAAAAAAAAAAAAAAAAGAAGAGAGACGGAATTAGAGAGAAGAGAGCGAGATAGGCGGACGACGTTAGATGGAGGAGGGGGTTGATTGGAGTTTCAATATGTAAATTATTTGTTTTTGGGGAGAATTGGTTTTAGGAGAAAGAAAAAAAAAGAGAGAGAAAAAGGGGGGTGTTGCCTCGTACAAAACAAAAGAAAGAGAAGAGAAAGGGTAGAAGAAAGAAGAAAGAAGAAGAAGGGGGGGGTAGGTGGCGTGAGGTAGGAAATAGTAGGAAAAAAAAAGTGAAAGAGAAAAGAGAAGTGATGATGTTTGCTGTTGACCAAAAAGTAGGTGGAAAAAAAAAGAGAAAAAGGTAGGAAAAGGTGGGGAAAAAGGGAAAGAAAAGGAAAAAGAAAAAGGAGAGAGAAGAAAGGAAAGTAAGAGAGAGAAATAGAGATGAAAGATGATGGTGATGTACGTATGGGAGGGGAAGAAAAAGGAGAAGGAGGAATTTTGGGGATGTGGTCCCCTATAGACTAATGACAGAATTACCTTTCAGTCCCAAACCAACCAAATTAGCCTCTAATTCCAATTTCTATTTTTATTCCAATCCAATCTTCAATTTCATTTTTTTTATATTTTATTATGCCCCTAAATTAGAATTTTCAGATTATTATTTTTAGGTTTAAGTTTAGAATATTCGATGATTTTAACTAGTATTATTTTCTATTGATTAGGCAATTTATCGAGCGAGGATTAGGCATGCTCGCATCCGACACTTCTAGGCTCTACTTAATTTTTCAAAGCTACGTTCAAGGCGGGGTTTGTTTTCTAAACTTTATTGTCCTTGTTAAATGCTTAGATTATTTTGCAAGAATGTGTAGTACAGTTTATTAGGCACTATTGAGCCAGGGACTCAAGAGGTCCGGGGTCGATGTATCCCTCAGGTGGAACCCCTGCAGTGCAACTATTGTCTATGTCTATGGTTTTTCAAAAGATCTATGCTATGTCCTATTGGATTGTATTTGCATGCCTATGTTAGATATCTGTGTATTTAGCTTGGATAATTTATACTCCACTGAGTTGTGTCGCTCACCCCACATATAACTAACTTTTCAAGTGAAGGAGATGGTGCTGGCTAAGAGCGGTGGATATGACAAGGCTTAAAGATTTATCTACGAATGTTTAGTTTTTTTTTTGAAACTATTTACTTCTTTTAAGTTATTAGTTTTTATTTCCAGTTTGTTTGAAATTGATATAATCAGACGTTGGTTAGAATTTTATTTATGAAATATTTTGCTTCCGCTACAATTGACTTAGTTAAATTTTATTTTTAAATTATTCATGTTCTTTTTCATCGTTAAAATTAAGTGTATGCTCGTTTATTTTATTAAAGAAATTCTAGGGCGTTACATCATGCCTTGATCTGATATCTTTAATACGCTCGGAATGCTTCTCAACTACCTTCTCAAACTCAGCTTCAATGGCTTTTCTTGATTTCTTGACTGCCAACTCAACTTTCTCTTCATTTTTTAGATCTTTAGGTAGTATTCTGAGAATTGAAGCTATTACATCTCTTTGCAGTGGGGTCTTAGCAAGCATTATTTTCAATAGGGGTTTCTTCACAGTGCTTCTTTTCCCCTTACTTGCTTTCCCTTTCTTTTCCTCCCTATAACTCCCTTGCCTTCCTTCAGTTTCCTCATAGCTTCCTCTTCCCCCTTTTTGGCATCATCACCAAAAGGTAGAGGTAGGCTAGGGAAAACACCACTATGGATGAAATCGAGTCTTCTGTTAGTTGCATCATGTTTATCATGTGACTTAGAGTAGACTGTTCGGAACTCAGACCACATAGCCTTCGACTCACCGCCATCGTGACTTCATTTCATTTGGAGAACCGAATCACTGACTCATGTTAGTCTCCAATATGGTAATTTCATTCTTGTGATGCAACTTGAGTAACTCCATGTCCGACTTATGAGATTCCTCCATCCTTATAATGTGGTCCCTTTGTCTCTCTTTGGAATTTGAGATTATCGGAGCTCAGGACCACTAATTTCGTGTGAATAAGGAATTAAAATACGGACCTAGTCTTGTCTCAAAGCTAGTGTTTGTCCAACCTATTCTCGAATTCTTAGAACAACACTGTGAATGTCTCAAGTGATGTTGGAATCACGATTATCCAGCCTTTGGTCTAATGATGCAAATCCATGCTCCGTTTTCTTGATCTCAGCACGGATGACTTTAAAGTTTTTTTGGAAGTCAGCTGTCAAAGCGAACTCATCCTCTGGCCATACTGCATCAAAGTCAAAACCTATAGGCACCATTGTTGTATCAACTAGAGTTCCACGTTCTTCTGGTGGGACGTGGATGGTGTACTTGGCTTGTTCCGCAGCTGATTCGGGTTCTAGGGGTATTCAGGCTTCAAAAGGAAATATGTTCTCGAATAAATCATTAAGGTAAATAGGTATTTCCACACATTCTGCTTGTGTAGCCTTTCCCTTCTCTTTCTGAATTTCTTCAGCTCGTCTTGGCTCAGCTGATCCAGCTTCATCGGCATTTGGAGCAGCTGTGTTAGCCTGCTGAGCTGATTGAGAGACAACTTGAGCAGCTGTGTGAGCCTGCTTAGTAGATTGATTTTCAGCTTGAGTAGTTGTAGGAGTCTCACTCGACCGACCCTCGGCTCTCTCTTACGACTTCCTCGATATCGTTGGGGCTTCCTTATGAGTAGTTTGATCCTCAGCTGACTTATCAGCATCATCGGAGTGTGATGGTGCCATTGGGGTGGGCCCATCAACCAATAAAAATCTCATCGGAGCAGCTTTATCACTAGCTTCACTCCGTGAGGCTTGAGCATTCTCGTTGTGTCCTTATTAGATTCATCAACGGGGTGGACTCAACTTCATTTTTGGATTCCAGGAATTCAATATTAACATGTTCTGTGAATCACGGTATTTGTTTTCTTCTTCATCACCGCCTCCACCCGAGGAATGGCTCATTTATGGATTCTTTACCCAAAGAAGTCTCATCCTCCTTTGGGCCTTCTACACCCTCGCCAGCCTTAACCGCTGGAGGGCCTTCGACTTCCCTGTGTGCAGTCTCAACCGCAGCAGGGTCTTGGACAGATCTCCCTTTAATAGACTCAGCTGCCTTAGGGTCTTCAGTGGCATCCGTCGGAGTCTCATCTCCGAGGATTGCACTTTCAAGGCCAGGAGTCTCAACTCCCATGGCCTCCTTTCCACCTTTGGCCGTAGCTGCTTCAAAAGCATCATCGGCCTGCAGTGCAGATGAGGTTTCAACTGAGATAGTCTCAACTGTCTGAGCTTCATCAACTTCACTCTGTTGTTCAACTTGTTTCTCAATTTTGCCTTCAAATTGCATAGATTGGTCTCCCACAACTTCCTTTGACCTGGCCGTGGTGGTGAGAGCTTCCCCGGTGTGATGTAAGGTTTAGGGGGGGTTGAATAAACCTTACCAACTTTTCACTTTTTTGTCATTTTAAAATATTTCAACAGAGTTGACTCAAATCAGCTAAGTCCTTCGTGGGGCCTAGGACTTACTTACTTGACAAAGTTACCCGCATAAATGACTGATCGAACTGCTGATAGTATAACTTAGTCGCTTGATCATCTTAACGCTTAACTTTTAGCAATGTTATTATCAGTTGGGTTAGCAATTTAACTTAACAACAAATATAAATGTATGCAAGAAAGTAAAGTGTTGTAAGTAAATCACACAGGTAAATTTTATAGTGGTTCGAGGATGGGGTAATTCCTCTAATCCACTCTTCTCCAACTCTTGGAGGAATCCACTAGGTAACATATAAGGTTACAAAGTAGTTCTTGATCAGAGGACAACCTTGATCACGTTGTTTGGCTTCTCGCTAACGACTCTAGCCTTCTTCACAAGACAGGTCCCTTGTTACTTCATCTCCCTTCAAACCCTTGAAATTGATCACACAGCCTTCCAACGAGCTTGAAACTTCTGGTTCGACCTCGAACCTTACTACAACTCCTTCAAACTTGGAGAGTAAACCCCTTTTGTTCTTAAAACTCTTTCCTCTTCAACTGGTTGAAGTATTCTTTCCTTCACAGCGTGTGTTGGATCGAGTTCCTTCGAGTTTTAGGCTTGTGGAATTTCTTGATAAATTTGAGAGAATATTTGCAGGTATTGCTTGCTTTCAGTTGTTTAGAATGTTAGTTCTCTCGTGTGTCATTCGTGTCGTGTGTTTCTCTCTCTTGATTCCTCAGCCTTTTATAGTGCTCATTTAAAAATTTGCCCGTTGAAGAGATAAGCTATTTTCAAATGACACTTTCTTGTTTGTTGGCTTGTCTTTTCTTGATTTGCAGCATTGTGATGTTGACCTTTCCTCGTATTAAATGACTCTGCAGCTTTTTAGGTCCTGACACAAGTTTCAGTGCTTTCCATTGGTTTATTTTGTTTGCATGTTTCTGGGACAAACACTTTAAGACAGGGCAACTTGGACTTATTACTATATCGAGGAATATCCTTGACTTTCGTCCAATGGATTAATGTCAGTCGACATGACTTGACAGCTGCCTTTTCCCTTTTCACTTGAGTCTGTTCCATCATTTTAGGAAAGACTCAACTGTCAGTTCAACTGCTAGACTTGGCTCTTTACTGACTTGACTGTTGCTCCTTCAATCTATACATAGCTGGTCCTCAGCTGAATCTCCTTTAGTCGAGTCTTTGCCTTTCATTTTGACTGCACTCAGCTGACACACATCTGGGTCTTCGCTTCAGTCTTCAGTTGATTTCTTGCATTCTTCAACATGGCTCACTTCACTCAGCTCATGGAATCCTATCTATTACAAAATAGAAATACAATGAAAATGGGGTGCCAACTTCCTATTCTAAGTTTTACATGGTATCATCAAATTTAATAATAAATTTCCTAACAAAATGCTTCTCTATTTGTATTGCAAAACACTGGTCATATATATTTATGATAGGAAGCAACATGTCTTCCTCAGACCTTCAACTCGGGAATGTACTACCTCTCTCTTCTATAAAACTCCGTACCTACATACCAACTGTTGATCCTCTGATGACAGTAGCTGAACTTTTTCATATATATAGAATCTTGGAGGCCATAGGATCCAAGGTAATATAGTTTTTTTGTTATACATGTGCTCTTTTTGCCTTAGACTATTTTAGTAGTTCTTGTGTTCTCCTGATTCTTAACTGATGAGTTGTGTGTCTATGTCTAATTAGATAGCTACAATGAGATCAACATTGATATTGCCTGGAAATAAAAAATTGCCCTTAACTGGGTGTATAAGTAACCATGTATCTTTCCGACGAAGAAACCAAGGTCCAATGACTGTTTGTAGTAGGCTATCAGGATGGATCAGTTGGAGTATGGGATGCTACTCATCCAGTTGTCTCACTCCCTTGTGTTTTGACATATGAGGTTAGAATTAATTGAATTTAGATAGATGCGTAGTTATAAAGATGCAAAAATCATTCTTCTTTCATGTTATCCAACCTCTCTCTCTCTCTCTCTCAATGCATGTGTTGACAACTTTTGATGAGGAATGGCAGTTTAACAGTGAATGTTCAGGAGCATCAGTGACAATACTTGATTCATGCATCTACAAGTTGAGATTAACAGTTGGCAGTGAACGCGGTCTGGTTAGAAAAGTTTTTTATATATTCAGAAAGTTAGCAATGAAACATGCTTCAACTGATCCACTTATCCTTGTCTTGGTTTGATATCGTGCATATCCAACTTTACAACCTTCGTAGCAGCAGTGAAACCAACTTTCATTTTGTTACAGAAACCAAAAGCTAAGGTAATTTAAATTGTCTATCGCACTTTCTTCTGATGCCCTTCCATAATATTTATTTTATCAGTTGGATACAAAGTTGAGACCACATTTTTATGGCCTACAGGCTGCTCAATCCTTGATTATGTCAATTGTGGTCTATGTATTAATATTGTAGTAGCAACGGAGGACTCTATATGAGCTATCATGGGGTCATGACTAATATTTCATTAAGCAAGATTCATCTCAAGTATCCACTGCTCTTTTTCTTTGTCATTATCCTCTTTCTTAGGAATTACAACTTTACAAGTAATTGGAGTATATTGTGTTACTTAAATTCAAAGTTTGACGAATATTAAGAATCTAAATAAGGTATCAGTCCAACAAATTAATTTTGAAAAATTCATAATAGATTAAAATACTCAAGTCGTACATATTTGAAAAATGTTTTTTGTTTTGACTTGTTAATTCGGTTAAACATTTTAGAGAGTGAATTCATGAGTTCTAAGGTTGGCATTATTATTGGACAACTTGAATCGGATGATAGGAAATATGTAAAAGAGTTTCAAAAAAGAGTATTTGGAAAAGGTAATAATTTTACCAAAATCCTTAAGGAACCATAATGTGGCCATTATGTCTTCCTAATTCAATATTAATCATCATTTTTTGCACTTCGGGTTTTTGCTCAAGTCCGAGGACCTAGGTGTACAGTTGTATTTGATCTTCTCAAATCAGGAGTTCAAGCACTGAAATTCACAAATTGCTCCAAACTTATTGTTGGATATGAATGTTCTCGAGTGAGTAATATCTTGTTGGGTTTCACATAACTTGATGCATAAATTACAGACCACCTTGAGGGCAGACCTAATTATGCTAATCCAACTTAGCCCTAACTGCCTATAAATGTTCTACTTACTGCTTTTTTGGGTTTTCTATGTACTGTGATACATGAGAGAGATACTTCACTGTGATCAATGATAAAATATACAGTTTCATATTTGAAATTTTCAAATAGTTCAAAATTGTGTAATTTATAATTTTGCAAAAGTGATTAATAGTTGGTTTTTTCTAGCAAGATTCATAGCTGGATTTTACTAATATAATTTGTGTTCATAGTTCATAAAAGGTCAATACACTCCAGCACAAATTGATGAAGTACGTTTGGAGTGGGTGCAATGCATACAAGATCACATATTTGAGTAGAACATCTATTCAAGCTGTTGGATTATAAACTTGATTTGGGTCCAATTAATATTGGGCTTGAACATATATTTTGAGTTAAAAGATAAAATAAGAGCTCAAGCCCATATCGCGTTCTAGAATTTATCTTCAAATGTCTTAAGAAAAATCTTAGATATTATTTAAGGACAAACTTGTAAAATGTTCTAGTGATGTAGATATTTTGAAGGATGATTCTAGTGGATGAATTATAGCTCTTAGATCCAATAAATCCTAGCCATTGGTTAGGAAGTTGTCCTAGTATAAATAGGGGTATCTTGATCATTTTGTAACAAGCCAAAATTTGAGAAGAATCAATACAAGCAAATATTCCTCCACCAAAAATTCTCTTACATTTCTTAGCATAAATAACCTCCCCCTCCTACAAAGGAAAATAATCCCCCTTCCAGCTTCCAATTTCTAACTAACCCCTTCTTAACAAAATTGAGATAACCCTCCTCCAACAAAGTGGTATCAGGGCCACAAGATCCCTTGTGGTCTACATAAAAATATGGCAAATGGTGTGGCTTTCTTTCAAGTCCATATGCTCAACACAAGCAACTATGATAATTGGAGTATGAAGATGAAGGCCCATTTGGGTGCACATAATGTTTGGGATATTGTAGAAAAAAGGATATGTCGAGTCATAAGATGAGATTATAGTATCCCAAACTCAAAAGATAATTTAAAAGATTCAAGAAAGAGAGACAAGAAAGCTCACTATCTCATCTACTAAATTTTGGATGATGATGGTTTCAAAAAGATCTCATGTGCAACTACCGCCAAGGATGCATGGGAGAAGCTTCAAACTTCTCACAAAGGAGCTGAGCAAGTAAAGAAGGTATGTCTCCAAACATTAAGAAGTGAATTTGAAGCTTTACATATAAAAGAGTCTGAATCTATTTCCTTCTATTTTCAAGAGTTTTGGCGGTTTGTAATCAAATGAAAAGAAATGGTGAAAAGCTAAATGATGTGAGAATTATGGAAAAGATACTCTGTTATTTAAGTCCTAAATTTGAGCACATTGTCATAATAATTGAGGAAACATTGGAGGAGATGAGTATTGATCAATTATTGGTGGGGTCATTACAAGCATATGCCGAAAAACATAAAAAGAAGCAAGATATTGTAGAACAACTTTTTCAAATGCAAGTGAAGGATAAAGAAGAAAGCATGGGCAATGAACGAGGTCAACATGGAAGAGGTCGTGTCCAAGGACAAGGTCGTGGTCATGGACGTGCACGAGGGGGTTTCAATAATAATGAATATAGAAGAGAATACCCAACCAGTGAACGTGGAAGGAGCAATCCATGAACAAGGTATGAAAAATCCCAAACCAAGTGTTATAATTGTCAAAATTTTGGACACTATGCTTCCGGGTGTAGAGCTCCCAAAACTAAGGTTGAAAAAAGGCCCACTATGTGGAAAATAAATGCGAAAAAGATATCAATTTATTACTAGCATACAAAGGCGGTGATGGAAGACAAGACAACACTTGGTACCTCGATACTGGCGCAAGCAACCATATGTGTGGAAGAATAAGCATGCTTGTGGAGCTTGATGAATCAAGTAATTGACAATGTTTCTTTTGGAGATGAATCTAAGAATCTGATCAAAGGAAAAGGTAAAATTCTAATCTTCTTGAAGAATGGAAGTCATCAATTCATTTGTAATGTCTATTACATTCCTAAATGAAAAATAATATCTTGACTTTGGGACAACTCTTAGAGAAAGGCTATGACATTCACATGAAAGATCGAAGTCTTTCTATAAGAGATGATGGAAATAATTTAATCACTAAAGTGCTAATGTATAGAAATAGAATGTTCTTATTAAATATCCAGAATGATGTAGCAAAATGTCTCAAAGTTTTCTACAAAGATACATCTTGGCTTTGGCATCTACGATTTGGGCACTTAAATTTTGACAGATTATAATTACTATCAAAGAAAGAGACGGTGAGAGGATTACCTTCAATAAATCATCCCGATCAATTATGCGAAGGATGTCTATTGGGAAAATAATTCAGAAAGAGTTTTTCAAAAGAATCAAGCTTGATGTCACAGAAGCCACTGGAGCTCATACACACTGATGTTTGTGGGCTAATCAAGCCAAGCTCTCTCAGTAAAAATAATTATTTCCTCCATTTTATTGATGATTTCTCTAGAAAGACTTCGGTATATTTTTTGAAACATAAGTCTAAAGTATTCAAAGCATTCGAGAAGTTCAAAGCTATGGTGGAAAATGAAAGTGGACGCAAAATTAAAGCAATGAGACCAGGTCACAGAGGAGAATTCACATTTAAAGAATTTGGCGATCGTTGATAGTCCCAACATCCCCCTAGCAAAATTGTGTGGCTCAGAGAAAAAATAGAACAATTCTCAAAATGGCAAGGTGCATGCTCAAAAGCAAAAGGTTGACAAAGGAGTTTTGGGCTGAAGTAGTGGCGTGTGCGGTGCACCTGTCAAATTTCTCACCAACCAAAAGTGTGTGGGGAAAAACACCATAAGAAGCTTGGAGTGGAAGAAAACCAGATATCTCTCATCTAAAAGTATTTGGAAGCAAAGTATATGCACACATACCGGACGAGAGAAGAAGTAAGCTTGACGACAAAATCAAGGCATTCAAGTTCATCGAGTATGACTCAAAAGGCTATAAGTTATATAATCCAAACACTAAGAAACTTGTGATAAGTCGTGATGTAGAGTTTGATAAAGAATCTGAATGGGATTTTTGCTCCAAAAACAACTTCAATTTCTTTCCTGATATTGAAGAAAATGAGTCAAGACCGATTGAGCCCATCAAGAGCCAACTACTCCATCTACTCATAATCAATAGCTGAAGGAGACTCGCCACCATCATTTCTAAATGAAAAATACATAACACGTGCAAGGAGTATAGAATATCTTTGCGAGAATACCGAGAGGATAGACGATATCACAATATTTTGTCTATTTGCAGATTGTGAACCAGTGACTTTTGAAGAAGCATTCCAAAATAAAAACTGGATAGATGTTATGGATGAGGAGATAAAAGCAATCATGAAGAATGACACGTGGGAGCTGACCTCACTTTCAAAAGGACATATGGCAATCAACGTCAAGTGGGTCTATAAAGCGAAGAAGAATGCCAAAGGAGAAATTGAAAGATAAAAGGCAAGACTTGTTGCAAAAGGCTATAGTCGTAGAGCTGGCATCAAGATAGGTGGAAGATTCACCAAATAGACATAAGGTCAGCTTTCTTAAATGGATTCCTCGAGGAGGAAGTCTGAATTGAGCAGCCAAAGGTCTATGTGGTGAAGAATGCAGAAGATAAAGTCTTGAAACTGAAGAAGGCTCTATACGGATTAAAGCAAGCACCATGGGCTTGGAATAGCAGGCTAGATAAATACTTGCAAGAGAATGGTTTCAGTAAGTGCCCGCACGAACATGCACTTTGTGTCGAAGTTAAAAAAGATGACGTGATGATTGTAAAATATACGTGCATTTTGGGGCTTAAAATGATATATAATTGATGCATTTGCACGCATATTTACTATGTTTTTACTTGGTTTCCTTTAAAGGGCATGATACTGCGTATTCTGTAATTCTTGCAGGAAACAGAGCTTAAAATGAAGAAATGTCAGTTGGTATGCCCGGATAAGATTGCCAAATGCAAAGAGAAGATCAAAACAACGGAAAAAATGAACAAAAGCACTTCACATGGCCGGACCGTGTGGTGTCACACGGCCGTGTGGAGTGGTGGTGTGAAAATCACACGGTTGTGTGAAGAAGGGAAGAAAATAGGGGATGGAGCAGGTCCACACAGCCGGACCGTGTGAAGTCACATGATCGGACCGTGTGGACAAGGTCACTCAGCCACACCAGCAGCCCGTGTCATGCCACACGCCCACGCGAGGAAGGGCTGAGCCCAGCACCACACGCCTGTGTGGTCTCACACGGCCTGGCTATGTGGAAGTCTATTTCAGCGCATTTTTCCGAGTTTGCTTCCCGTTCCAACTCTAAAAGTGATCTCTCCAAGCATCTATAAAAGGGGACCAAGTCTTGCACGAAAAATCATCACTCTCTACATAGAAAACACATCAAATAACACAAGAACGAAGAAATCGAGGATCTTATGAGCAAAAAAGGCTCGGTCGCGAAGAACACCACAAGGCTTTTGCATCTAGGGGAGCACAAGAGCTTCAAGGGCTTGGAGGGAGAATCCATCCTGACAAGAAGGGGTTTTCTTTTTATTTCTAAGAACTCTTGTCTGTGCTTATATGATGTCATAATATTGATTTGAATTTGTCTATGAGTTTGTAATCAATGTTTGGCAATTTTTTGGATCTTAGGGGCATGATCGAAACTGTGGATTTGTATTAAATATGATTACTTGTTTTCTTAATTGCTTCATGCGTTCTATTTTATGAATTTGAGTGCTTATTTATAACTGCTTTTTATCTGATCAATAATTTGGATGTCATACTTCTAGTCCATAATCGGAGAGGTGAGTTCTAGTAAGACGAAAATCAAATTCAGACATGAAACATGTGTGACAGGCGTGTTTGTGGGGAGTCATTCAATTGACAAATATTATTGGAGTTAATAAGAATTGTAACGATCTGACCAGACTACAATTGTTATTAATCAACTGTTTACGCACCACCTGACCAGGGAAGTAAATGAATTTAGGAATTTGAACTCATAGAATTACATGAATTGGTTTTTGAAACTTTATTCGCATTTAATATTGAAGAAGCATGTTGAGATTATGTGCCTAAGGTTTCTCCTAAAGATGTTGAAAATACTTGTGGGGTTCACAAATTTATTTCCTTTTTTTTATTTTCTTTCTTTATTTTCGATTTTTTTTCATTAGATTAAAATAACTTGATTTTCGGTCACTTCAATAAAATTGGAATATGATGTTATTATAATCTAAGTGTTTGGAGCTTCAAATCCCTGAGGAATACGACCTTGCTTGCCTTTATTCTATAAACTACACTGTACACTTGCAGTTGTATGAACCAAAATATTTTTTGCGAACATGGATCGTGTGTTTATATGTGGACGACTTGATCTTCACAGGGAATAATTTACACATGTTTGATGAGTTCAAGAAAGCAATGAAAAAAGAAATTGAGATGACTGATATTGGGTTTATGGCGTATTACCTCGGCGTCAAAGTTAAACAACAAGAAGATGGGATTTTCATCTCACACGAAGGCTAAGCGAAGAAAATTCCTGAAGAAGTTCAAGATGGATAACTGCAAGCCGATTAACACGCCAGTGGAGTGCGAGATCAAGCTATCAAAGTATGACGTAGAAGAAAAAATGGACCCGACATTGTACAAGAGTTTGGTTGGAAGTTTGCGGTATTTGACATGCACAAGACACGACATTCTCTATGCCCGGTCTTATAAGTCGCTATATAGAAAATCCAACCACTAATCACATGAAGGCTGCAAAAAGAATTCTCCGCTATCTCAAAGGTACGATCAATTTCGGCTTATTTTATTCAGCAACTAATGATTATAAACTTGTTTGATATAGTGATATTGATTGGTCTGGAGATGTGGATGATCGTAAAAGTACTTCTGGATTTGTGTTCTTCATGGGACATACCACATTCACTTGGACATCAAAGAAGCAACCAATAGTCAATCTCTCAATCTGTGAAGCCGAGTATGTAGCTGCTACTTCTTGTATCTACGATGCTATTTGGCTTAGAAATTTATTGAAGGAATTGGGATGACCACAAGAAGTTCCAACAAAATTTTTTGTCGACAACTAGTCAACTATGGCGTTGGCAAAGAGCCCAGTGTTTCATGATCAAAGCAAGCACATTGACACTCTCTACCACTACATACGAGAATGTATTTCAAGAAAGGACGTGCAAGTGGAGTATGAGAAGTCTTAAGATCAAATTGTGGATATCTTCACAGAACCACTCAAGCATGAAGACTTCATCAAACTTAGAGGTTTCCTCAAAACGACAAATCAAGTTTAGGGGGGTGTTGGATTATAAACTTGATTTAGGTCCAATTAATATTGGGCTTGAAAATATATTTTGAATTAAAAGATTAAATAAGAGTCCAAGCCCAAATGACCCAAGTTCTAGAATTTATCTAGAAATTTCTTAAGAAAATATCTTAGATATTATTCAAGGAAAAGCTGATAAAATGTTCTACTGAGGTACATATTTTGAAAGATGATTCTAGTGGATGAATTATAGCTATTGGATCAAATAATTCCTAGTCGTTGGTTAGAAAGTTGTTCTAGTATAAATAGGGGTGTCTTGATCATTTTGTAACAAGCCAAAATTTGAGAAGAATCAATACAAGCAAATATTCCTCCACCAAAAACTCTTACATTTCTGAGCATAAATAACCTCCCCCTCATACAAAAGTAAATAATCCCTATTGCAACTTCCAATTTCTAAATCACCACTTCTTAATCAAATTGAGATAACCCTCCTCCAACACAAGATACCCTTGACTTGGCTAGAATTTTGTTTGTGAATAGTTACATTTGTTAATAAAATGTTAGGAAAATTTATGTTTAAATTTTGATGATACCATGTAAAACTTAGATTAGAAAGTTGGCATCCGATTTTCTATGTAATTCAACTTGCAATTAATAGATAGGGCTGAAGTAGCTGAGTTGGAGTCAGCTAAATTCAAGTTTACTAGAGTCGACTGAAGATAGAATAGAAGACCCAGTTGTCTGTCAGTTGTGTGAAGCCAAGTAAAGGATCAGTCAAGTGACAGAAAAGTTGTCTTAGTCAGCTGACTGACAGCTAACTCATTCCAAAATAATTGGAATAGAATGTCAAAGGGGTATGCAGCGGATAAGACTTGAAGAAAGCTGATAGAGATCCGTTGTTAACACACCAGTCAAGGTTTTGCTGGAAATAGGCCTGTGTCAGGCTGTCAGCAATAAAGTTGTTTTGCTGGAAGAGTGCAAAAAGCAAGGAACCAATGGATGTACCTGAAAACCAGCAATGACTAAGGAAAGACTGCAGAGTATTGAATTCATGGTACGATCCTCACTAATGCTGCAAGGACAATACAAGCCAACAACCTACGAGTGAGATTTGAAATGTGTGTATATCTCTTCAACGGACATAATTTCAAATCTACACTATAAAAGGCTGAAGAAGCAAGTGAGAGTATGTTACGAATTTCTTAAGACTATCAAGCATTCAAGCAAGCAAAACCTACAAATACTCTCAAGATTTCAAAGATATCCTCAAGCCTAAATTCAAAGGAACTCAATCCAACACATTCAATGAAGGAAATTTTGTTTAAAGAACAAAAAGGGTCTACCCTCCAAGGTTGAAGGAAAAAAATAGTAAGGTTCAAGTTCGAACCAGAGGCTTTGGGCTCGTTGGAAGGCTGTGTGATCCATTCCAAGAGTTCGAAGGAGCTAAAGTAGCAAAACAGCTATTTTGTGAAGAAGCTAGTCCTAGGAGCAGCTGGTTGTGTGATCAAAGCTGACTCGGACTAGTGACCACTTTGTAACCAAGATTTTGTTACCTAGTAGATTCCTCCAAGACTTGGAGAAGAGTGGATTAGAGGAATTATCCCATTCTCGAACCACTATCAAAATTGCTTGTGTCTTATTTACTTACATCACTTTCATTTCTTGCATATCTTTCATATCTGCTGTTAAGTTATAATTGTTGAACCCTACTGATAATAACTATTGCTAAAAACAAGTCTTGTAAAACAAGTTTAAAACAACAAGGGTGAAAAGTCTTCCGCTGAACAAAAACCAAATCAACTGTTATTTTAAGTTTTAGCTGATACTAGATGAGTTATACTATCAGCAGCTCAGTCGAGCCTGTTGAGTGGGTAACTTTGCTTAGTAAGCCAACCTAGCTGTCCCTCAAGGACTAAGCTGATTTGTGTAAATATTCTGAATATATATTTAAAAGGACTAAATCGAAAAATTGGTAAGGTTTATTCAACCCCCCCTTCTAAACCTTACTACTCACCCTTGGGACCTACAAGTGGTACCAGAGCAGTTGGTTCATTGAGTCTTCCGCACTGGTTACTGAACTAGATCTCAGTCTTTTCAAAAGAATCAACACTTGAGTTTTTAAAGTTTATTATTTCAAAAGCAAAGTTATTATCATGGAAGTAAATCTAACTCGCATCCTCATGTTTACTGTGGAAGACTTTGATGACTGGAAAATTCGTATGCAGACTCATCTATCAGCCCTACACGATGAAATGGTGCTAGTAAATGAGGATGGGCCACTGCAAATCCTAAAGGTCAACACTGCTGTAAGAAGAGCACTTCCTACCGAAGGAGATGATGCTGCAGCAGATCCCAGACCTGCTATGGTTGAAAAGCCTCGTTGTGAAAGAAAGAGATATAATCTTGACAATGTTGGCAAGGAGATTCTTTATAAAACCTTGGATATGGCTATGTTTAATAAAGTCAAATCTTGCAAATCAGCCAAAAAATTTGGGAAAAAACTTACTTTGATTTGTGAAGGATCAAAGAAAACAAATTAACTGTTGTAGTCCAAAAATTTTAAAATTTCAAAATGATTGCAGGTGAATGTTTAGATCGGCAGGAGGCCAGATTTACAGAAATCACCAATGAGCTTTCAGCTCTAGGAAAGGAGTACACACATAAGGAGATGTGTATGAAGATTCTTAGGTCTCTCCCAGCTGAGTGGGGGAATGAAGGTCATGGCCCTGAGGCATTCCATGGACCTCTCCAAAACATCTAACCATGAGCTATTCTTTGATCTCAAAGTATATGAGTTTGAGGTGAGAAGAAAGGAACAGGAAGAGACAGTTGTGCCCAAGATAGCTGCACTTATGGCCAGTGAAGGAAAGAAAGCTGAGCCAAAGGAGACAATAGACCAAGAGGAGATTGCCCTAATGGAAAGGAAGAGTGCATCAGGTAATTGCCAAATGTTTGGAAATAGATTCGTTTCTTAGTTCAGAAGAAACAAAACTCAATAGCTACATCCACAGCTGAAGCAGAGTACATAGCTGCATGCAGCTGTTTTGCCCAAGTTCTATGGATGAGGCAATAGCTGAGAGGCTATGATATAGAAGAAAAAGAGACTCCAATTATGTGTAATAACACAAGTGCTATTGCAATTACACAAAATCCAGTATTGCATTCAACAATAAAGCACATTGATGTCAGATATCATTTTATATGAGATCATGTTGAAAAGAAAGACATCACTTTGGAATACATCTCAACTGATGATAAGCAATTAGCTAACATATTCACTAAGCCATAATGTAAATCAAAATTTGAAGAGCTTAAGAATGAGCTAGGTTTGATTGAGCTGAGTTAGGAGGCTCAGAAGACTCAATCAGCAGAATCAAAGAAGAGAAAAATTAAAATCAACAAAGTTTTATTTTCCAGTAAAATGAAACAGCCAAGACAGGAAATCAACTGTATCGAGTTAGCTGACAGCTGAGTGATCATTATGTGAAGAGAGAAGAAGAGTCGTCACTTTTGGAAGATACCTGAGTTATTTATGAGCTAAGTGACAAAAAGCCGTCGTTTTCTGCGAGGGGGAATGTTTTTGGGCATTACGTCAGCGTAATTATGATGTCAGAATAAAGCCTATACACATTTAGCCTATGATTGGATATAAATGCTGATGTATTTAATGCGGGGAAATTAATGCGATTTCAAGCTTTTAATCTCAACCGTTGATCTTGTTCAACCTTTTCAAATTCTAACAATCGTCCCTTCACGTCCCTTATATACCAAATTTCATTTTCTCTCTCCTCACAATGCACTCGTCTCTCTCAAGCAAGTTCAAGTTTTTCTCTGCAACTAAAGCAAAACCCTAGTTCTTACAGCGTTCGATACACAAGTTTTTCACCGTTCATTTTCGAGAAATGGCATCAAAGTATGATTTTATTAAGATGGCTGAGAATATCCACTCTGGTTCTATAGTGGACTTCGAGGGTTTGGTGAAACATGGAGTTGACAAAGCTCTAGCCGAGAAAATTGCCGTGAAGTTAGAGAAATCTGGTCTCAAGGGATCTATAACCATGGAATTCTCGCACACATAACTTGAGGAGGTCACAATGTTCTACGTGAGTACTGAGGTTCACGATGGATATAAAAGGTCGTCTGTCCTAAGCAAGGACATCAAGATTACTGCTGCGGACTTAGCTGCTCATTGCCACCTTCCTTAAAGTTGATGAAAGAAAATTATGAATTTATAGTGGTTTTATGATGGTTGCTAGAATTGGAGTTTATAATGAAATTTGTTTATTTATATGGATTTTTTGCAAATTTGGACCGGTGTGTTTAGATGAAACGACACCGGTTTTAAACTGGTGTTTTGATACGGTGTCTATTCATGAAACCGTGTCAAATAAATAAACTTTTAACATCAGGGCCTTTGAAAGCGGATATTTTATATCTACAACACCGGTTTAAAATTGGTGTCTTTCAAGAAAATGACACCGGTTTTAAACCGGTGTCAAAAAGTTCAGACTTTTAACACCATTGGTTTTAACACCGGTTGTTTTACTAATAGACACAGGTTTAAAATCGGTGTCTTTCAAGAAAATGACACCGGTTTTAAACCGGTGTCAAAAAGTTCAGACTTTTAACACAAGTGGCTTTAACACCGGTTGTTTTACTAATAGACACCGGTTTAAAAATGGTGTCTTTCAAGGAAATGACACCGGTTTTAAACCGATGTCAAAAAGTTCAGACTTTTAACACTAGTGGCTTTAACACCGGTTGTTTTACTAATAGACACCAGTTTAAAACCGGTGTCTATCAGGATTTTTGTAGTAGTGAAAAGATGTGAACCCGGATGCGGCGTGGAAGGAGATTGTCAAGCCAGAGTCTGCTGCTAAGGCTATCTACACAACCAACAAGTCGTTGATCAAGGATGACTATCACAAATTGATGGATGTCGTGTCCAAATGTGTGGACATGAAGTTTGGTAGCTTCAATCAGCTGTCTCAGACGAAGCTGACTGTCATGGATGCGATAATTAAAGAGAAGAAGGTGAACTGGGCTGAGTATATTTTCAGCCGAATATGCCAAAATGTCATGAACAAGACCATAAATGATGTTGGTCTGTTCGTGAGCTCGTTGGGCTATGGCCTGGTCATTGGTCATCTGATGGAGGTGAAGGGGATTCCACTCAGACATGGGAAGCCTTTCCATGTGAATAAGAGGATGTTCAAAGCAAATTTCGGTGCTCAGAGGCAAGCACATGCAAGAATAGCTGTCAGCGAAGGTGAGTCAGTTGATCCTGTCCCTGAGGACACTTCTGCAACCATCACAACTCCTTTTCCGAAGCCCATTCAGAAGAAGAGGAGAGTCACAAAAGCAAAGCAAGCACGCCCGCACTGCCCCCGAAATTGCACGCCCAAAGGTTGAGACTAAGAAGGATACCACTGCATCTTCTCCAGTGGTGAAGAAAAAACGCTTAGTTGTGCCTCGCAAGCCAGCTGCAGCGAAGAGGATAAAGATGGTGGAGCCAGCTGCCATCTAAGACGCTGAAAAGGAAGAAATTCCTCTTGTCAAAACAAAAAGAAGGCGATTGATGAAAAAATCCGCCTTAGAATAGCCAGCTGAGTCTAGTACTCAAGTCGAGCAGGAGACTGTTGAAGTCGAAGAATAGCATTCTAAGGAAATAGTAGGTGGTGAGAAAACTACTACTGAAGTTGGGAAGACTGCTGATGAAGGTCTGCAGACTGAAAGGGAGACAACTGTTCGTGAGACAGCTGAAGAACAAGAAGTTGACACAGCTGACCATTCTGAAGAGTTAGTTGACACAGGCTCCCCTTGCGCCTATCCAGGAGGAGGACGATGATCTTGAAATATTGTCCCCTGCCTACCTTGACATCTAAGAAAGGCTAAGGATCAGGGCATTGGAAGTTAAGTTATGCCAAACATCAATTCCAGAGTCCTGAACTTATTAAGGAGGAAGTAGAGCTTCTATGTTTTCTGGGAGACATCTCAGTTAGCTCCGCCCGTAACCCATATCTTTGCACATCCATTCTGTACGAAAAGGATGATGAGAAGCTAAAAGCTATTAACAAGGTCAAGGCTGTTGAAGAGTCGAAGAAGCCCACCTCTTGTGCCTTCACAGATGCACTTGAATATGCCTTGGAACCAACTGACAGCAATGACAACGATGTTGAGGAAATTAACCCTGTTGTTGTAGTCAAGAAAGCTTAGTTCAGGTATGCCATAAGGGAATCCAAAGATCTGCACGAGCAGAGTTTGAAAGAGGACTCGATTTATGTAAATCAGCTGAGAGAGTTTGAAAGAGTACTCCACCACAACCAAGACCTACAGATGTTAGATATGTTGATCCACAGAAGAATGGAATCAACTACTAGGCTGGGTATGATACTCTTGCTAACATAAAAGTGGAGAGAAATAATGAAGAGGCTACAAGAAGACAAGAAGCTAAAAATGAAAGGATCGTGTGTGAATGGGAAGAAAGGCAGAGAAATGAGGACCCTGCTGCTAAAGAAACATTTGAGAAAAGGAAGAGTGAAGAAGAAGATAGGAAGAGGGGGAGAGCTGAGGAAGATAGGAGAAGAGTCGAAGATGAAGAGAGAAGAATGAAGCAGCCAAGGCGTTGAAGACGACTAAAACCCCTTCAGTGTATTTTACTTAGCTCTAAATAAAAAATTTGTAAGTCTTTTGATACATTTGTACGAAATCGTCATATCTCTGATACAATTTTATAGACATGTGTAACTCTGATACAGTGTATAGGTTATACTTTGTAATATAATAGCTTTGTAAAGTGCGTTTGTAAAGAACAAGAATGATATGATCGAATAAAATTGACATATTCTACACATACAATCTATGTTACTGCACTATTTATTTTGTTGTATTTATTTAAGTTTTGGCATCATCAAAAAGGGGGAAATTGTTTGGAAAATTTATGTTTAGATTTTGATGACACCATGTAAAACTTAGATTAGGAAGTTGGGATCCCATTGTCTATGTAATTCAACTTGTAATAGATAGGGCTGAATTAGCTGAGTTGGAGTCAGCTAAGTTGAAGATTATTAGAGTCGACTGAAGATTGAAGAGAAGACTCAGCTGTGTGTCAGCTGTTGGAAGCCAAGTAAAGGATTAGTCAAGTAACAGAAAAGTTATCTAAGTCAGCTGACTGACAGCTAGTCATTCCATAGTGATTGGAATAGAATGTCAAAGGGGTATGTAGCAGACAAGACTTGAAGAAAGTGATAGAGATCCGTTGTTAACACAAGTCAAGGTTTTGCAAGAAATAAGCCTATGTCAGGCAGCCAACAATAAAGTTATTTTGCTGGAAGAGTGCAAAAAGCAAGGAACCAATGGGATGTACTTGAAAACCTGCAGAGACTAAGAAAAGGCTGCAGAGCATTGAATTCATGTTACGATCCTCATTAATGTTGCATGGAAAAGACAAGCCAACAACCAACTAGTGATATTTTAAATGTGTGTCAATCTCTTTAACGGACATAATTTAAAATCTACACTATAAAAGGCTGAGGAAGCAAGTGAGACTATTTTACGAATTTCTTAAGACTATCAAGTATTCAAGCAAGCAAAACCTGCAAATACTCTCAAGCTTTCAAAGATATCCTTAAGCCTAAATTTGAAGGAACTCAATCCAACTTATTCAGTGAAGGAAATATTACTTCACCAATTGAAGAAGAAATTATGTTTAAAGAACAAAAGGGGTCTACTCTCCAAGGTTGAAGGAGAAGTAGTAAGGTTCAAGTTCTAACCAGAGGCTTTGGGCTCGTTGGAAGGCTGTGTGATAAATTCTAAGAGTTCGAAGGAGCTGAAGTAGCAAGACAACTGTTTTGTGAAGAAGTTGAGTCACAAGAGTAGCTGGCTATGTGATCAAAGCAGACTCGGACTGTTGACCGCTTTGTAACCACAATCTTGTTACCTAGTGGATTCCTCTAGGAGTTGGAGAAGAGTGGATTAGAGGAATTACCCCATCCTCGAACCACTATAAAAAATGCTTGTGTCTTATTTACTTACAACACTTTCATTTCTTGCATATCGTTCATATCTTCTATTAAGTTATAATAGCTAAACCCAACTGATAACTATTGCTAAAAACAAGTGTTGTAAAACAAGTTTAAAAAAACAAGGGTGAAAAGTCTTCCACTGGACAAAAACCAAATCGACTGTTATTTTAAGTGTTAGCTGATACAAGCTGATTTATACAATCAACAGCTCAGTCAAGTCTGTTGAGTGGGTAACTGTGCTGAGTAAGATAACCTTGATGTCCCTCAAGGACTAAGTTGATTTGTGTAAAAACTCTGAATATATTTAAAAGGACTAAATCATAAATTTGGTAAGGTTTATTCACCTCTCCCCCTTGTAAACCTTACTACTCATCCTTTAGGACCTACATAAACCTCTTATGTTCTTCCTTACTATTTTTGTAGAATCCATATTGTGTACTCAAAAAGAAGATGATAAACTCATGCACACACAAAATATGTGCCTTTTTGTTTTCATGTATTCTTTTGTTTTCAAGATTTCATAGATATCAGTCATGTACTTTGGAAGATCTGAAATATGAGATGATTCTTTTTTTTTTCCTTTTATCTAGTGTTTGTTCATTCATTTACTCATTTCATTGGCATTTGCTTTTTACCCAAATGGAACATGGTTAAGAATTTTGACATTTATTATCTAGGTTCAACAAAATCATTCAGCAAGTTAAAGTTTGTTATTTTGATTCTTGCCATTTCATTGTCCTGTTGATTGCTGAGAATTGTGTAGTAATCAGTGAAAATGGGGGTTGATGAGAATGTGGGCTTCACAATTGTTTTACCAGCAGCGTCAAAGGATGTTTCTATGTTTGTACTAGCGCGGTCGAAGGATGTTTCAGGATGAGTCTATTCTATTTCCGCTAGCACTCATTGGATTTTGTTTCAAAACTTTACTAGTAAGGATACACAATTGTAAGTTGACAAATTGGGAACTGTGAGGATGTTGCAATATTAAGGCCTTTAAGTACTCGTTTGTATAGCACTTGTTGTGCACATTTTGAATGGATGGCTTAATGCAGGTTATATTTGTTATTTGGATTATAATTAATTGTTGGTCAATTTAGATTGGTGAATATTGGTACTATTGTTGTTAATTAGAGGGGTGAAAAAACACAATATTGTTGAGCAAATGAAATGAGTTTTAAAAAGAAACAATATCGGTTATAAAGTGATGTGGTAAAATGTAATGACAACGATTATTCTAATATAGACATCGATTGTGAAACCGATGTTATTTCGCAACTAACTAAACCAAAACAACACTTGTAAGCCGTTGTGTTTTCAAGAATCAACATTGGTTAGATACCATGTTAAAAAATGATGTTGTTATATGAAACAACGTCGGTCAAACACCGTTGTTAAATAATCCACACTTAAACAACATGGGCTTTAACATCGCTTATGTTTCCTAATAAACATCGCTTATGTTTCCTAATAAACATCGCCTTTTCAACAATGTTGTTGCACTTATTGACATCGGTGACAAACCGATGTTGAAAACCCCCTAACAACAGGGTTTTCAACATTGGTTTTTTTCATTAGACATCTGTTAAAACCAATGTCTATTAGCATTTTTCTTGTAGTGCGCAATCCTAGGCACATAATATCAACATACTTCTTTAATATTAAATCCAATTAATGTTTATCAAAACCAATTCATGTGTTTTTATGGGTTCAATTCCTAAATTTGTTTATTCCCCCTCCCGAAGTAAATAAACAATTGATTAATACTGATAGCTAGCATCCCTACTCAATATATAATATCAACTCCCAAAAGATCTTTGAATTGAAGTACTCCCCACAAATAGTTATAAGCCTCCCGACTCTATACCCGTTTATGTCTGAATCCGATTTCGTTTGTTAGAACTCATCCCCGGATTATGTACTAAAAAATATAACATGCAAATTATTGGCCAAATAATCTACAAGAAATAAGCATTTGAATTCATATAACAGAACATATTAATCAATTAAGAAAACAATCAATATAGATTTAACATGAATCCACAATTTTGATATGCCCTAGGATCAGAATGATTAGTCCAACATATTTGATTACAAATTCATAGACAAAGATTAAATCAAATAGATTGACATCATTTAAGTACAAACAAGAGATCTATACTAAGAAAGAAAAACTATTCTTGTCAGGATGGATCTTCCCTCCAAGCCTTCGAAACCCTTGTGCTTCTGTAGATACGAAAGGCCTTGTGGTGTTCTTCGTTGATTAGCCATCCTCTCTCAGAAGATTGTTGATTTGTGTAACCCTAGGGTATTGTAGTGTAGTTTCAGATGTAATGACTTGATAATTGGTGCACGACATTGGCCCCTTTATATAGGTGCTTTGCGAGATCAATGGTATAGTTCTAACGGGATTAGGACGCAAAATCAGCCGTCAGGACCATTCACAGAGTCATGTGACAGTTCACATGGGCATACCGTGCGATTGGTTTTTGCCTCTGTAAATGGGTTGGGATGACCCCTCGGTGTCAGAAAAGGCCGACGGGCTATATATATGCTGCCAACGGTTGGGGGATGACCCCTCGGTGTCACAAAGGGCCGATGAGCTATTAATATGCTGCCAACGGGTGGGGGATGACCCCTCGGTGTCAGAAAATATTTGTTTTATTGCATTATGAATGTTTGACTGATATAGTGTAATTGCTACGTTTCCCATTGAGTTTCACATTTCACGCCCTCAAATGTTTTTATATTATAGACAATGATGATGAGCCTGGAGTTGGAGCATAGGGAACTTTCTGCGTGGGCATCATTATATATATTTCCCACTAATTAAATTACATGTGTTTTGATTAAACAAATTTAAGGTAGATGTAATATGAATTTTACTAATTCGTAACTCTTATCAAACCTTTATCGCTTTTAATAATTTTAAGTTTATTTAAGAAATTTTTAAGTCCACTTTTTATTAATTAAAGTATTTTATTTATGCTTCGGCAACTATTTATAAATATTCAAGTTATAAATATTCAAGTGTACCACAATAATGTTCCTAACCGAAATGGGTTCAAGGCGTTACAAATAGTATCTGAGCGTGTCTATATTTCTGTAGACTAGAAATGATTTGTTCTTTAAAAACTTCTCTTTATAAGAACTTAATTGCTGAAAAATGGGAAAGACGACCACGCTAGTAGATCCCACGCTCGCTCCAAGGTATGATTTAGTAAAATGCTTTGATTATTGCCTATTACTTCCATGAAATTTTTATGAAAAGAATAATTATGAACTTGTTCCTCCTACAAAAACGATTATGAACTATGAAGAACTTTAGAGGAACTTTACAAGAACTTTATGAACTAGTACGACAAATCTTGAAAAACTAGTGATGTTTTTAAGAACTTCACAAATGAAAGAACTTTGAACTTAGATCATTTGATGCTTCATGAATTTAGACTTTTGAACTTAGTCCTAGAAATAAGACTGACAATTAGTTGGCTTTTAGATAGAATGACAGAACTTTTATATCTTTGGATGGCACAATTGGGTTTATTCGTTAGAGTTTTGTATTATGACAGACTCCCCAATGAGTCGACACTAGTTAACAAGGATATAAGGACATTGCAGTTAACTATTGGAAATGGCACCACAAAGAAGACAACGTGGCAGGCTGAGGGTAGAGAGAGCCCTCCATCGGCTCAGCTGCAAGCGAACATGCATCAAAACCAGAGCAAGCAACTCCTGCAGCTAGAGCAATAGGGGCAGAATTCGATTGAGATTTCCGGACTACCCTACAAGGTGTTGTTCAACAAGTGACACCCCAAAATGTGCCAAATGCACCCCGAGGAGCGCCGCACACTAATGACGTCGTCTTGCAATTCCAACGATTCGCACTACCGAATCTCTATGGAAATGAGGGTACGACAGTTACAGAAGAGTGGATTATGGAGTTGGAAAGGATTTTTGATCACCTAGAGTGTTCGAAAACACAGAAGGTTTCGTGTGGGAAATTTCAGCTAGTAGAGATTGCGGACCATTGGTGGTCGTCGCACAAAAGGACACTGACTGAGGGACGGAAGAGAGAATTGACCTGGAACGAATTCAAAGAAATGATTCTGACCGCTACTTTCCGGAATCTGTTAGGGATAACAACGAAATGGGATTCGTTAATCTAATACAAGGAGTGCTACCAGTGATGGAGTACGAAAGACAATTCAATCAGTTATCTAGGTTCGCGCCACACATAGTGGTCACAGATGGGAGGAAGGCAAGAAGTATCAAGAGAGGAATAAAGCTAAACATTTCTACCATTGTATCGGGCTTGAGGTTTCCCACCTACAAAGAGGTGATCGAGAGGTCCCAGGTCCTTTCATATAGTCTGAATCTCGATCAGACCCCCAAACCACTCGACCCCGCGGGGAAGAAGAAATGGGTTCCTTCACAAAAAAGAGAAGTTCGTTCTCCCGAACAAAAGGATCAAACCAACTGGGAACCTAATCCTAGCTCATGGAAATGCACCACAATGCCCTGCTTGCCAGAAGTATCACTACGGCGAGTGACTAGCCGGGAAAGGGCTATGTTTTAGGTGCCACCAACCGGGACATAAGATTGAAAATTACACGAATCCAGACATTCAAGCCCCATAGGGAATGAGGGTAGGAGGTCCACAGCAAGGCCTTGGACATCCCCAAGACAGAAAGGGGAAGGCTCATGTTTTTGCCATGACCAATGAAGAGGCACCAAAGGAGAATGGAGCTTCGCATTCATTCATGTTTGAGAACTTTAGGAGACCATGACAGGTATGCCTCATGTATCTCATATTCCAGCACTTGTATTGTTTGATAATGGAGCTTCGCATTCATTCATGTTTGAGAACTTTAGGAGAAAACTGAGTTGAGACTGTTGTGATAACAATGAAAAACTAGAAGTAAGTATCCCCTCAGGAGAAACTGTTAAGATTAAGAAAACTACAAGAGTAGTGGAACTTACTATTAGTGGTCAACAAATGAAAGTCGGCCTTTATGTGCTGGAGACTGTTTTGATAGGGAAATTGAATTTGAAAGATCAAATGGGAACTGATTTGTCTTTTATGGAGCAAAGACCAACGCTAGAGTAAAGATAGTGTCAGCAATAAAAGCTGTCAGAATGCTTCGAAAGAAAGAGGGCCAAGGATTTTTGGTAAACATGATGGGGAAAGTGACAGTGGAAAGGACGGCATCCGATGAATCAGTGGTCAAAGAATTTTTGGACGTATTCCCAGATGTCTTACCAGGAATTCCCCCAGATCGTCAAGTTGAATTCACCATAGATCTAGTTCCAGGAGAGGCACCGGTATCTAAGGCACCGTACATAATGGCGCCCAAGGAATTGCAATAATTGAAGGTTCAAATCCAAGAGTTGTTGGATAAGAAATTTATCCGACCTAGTTTCTCACCTTGGGGAGCGTGAGAAATATTTGTGAAAAAAAAAGATGGGTCTCTTAGAATGTGCATTGAATATCGAGATTTGAACTGGTTAACTATCAAGAACAAATATCCCTTGCCATAGATTGAAGATTTGTTCAATCAATTAAAGGGAGCCAGTTTGTTTTCCAAGATTGATTTGATATCAGAATACCAGCAATTGAAGATCGATGATTGTGATATCCCTAAGACAGCTTTCAGGACAAGATACAGTCACTTCGAGTTTACCATTATGCCTTTTGGTTTGTCGAATGCGCCAGCAGTATTTATGGATTTGATGAGCAGGGTGTTTCATCCTATCTAGATAAGTTTATTATTGTCTTCATAGATAATATTTTGGTATTCTTGCTAGACAAGGAACGACATGAGGAGCACCTCCGCATTGTGTTAGAAACTTTGTGACAGGATAAACTTTATACCAAATTCAGCATGTGTGAGTTTTGGCTAGACATGGTTATGTTTTTAGGACACATTGTCACTGCCAATGGAATTTAAGTACACTCATCCAAAGTGAAGGCAATATTGGATTGGAAACAATCGACTATCGCAAGATAAGTGCGAAGTTTCTTAGGGTTAGATGGATATTACATAAGATTTATCCAGGATTTATCAAAAATTGCCAAGCCACTGACACACTTAACCAAAAAGAATGAGAAATTTCAGTGGACCGACCAGTGTGATAACAATTTTCAAGAGCTTAAGAAGAGATTACTGACAGCTCCTATTTTGACAATTCCAGAGGGAACCAAAAGATTTGCTATTTACACGAATGGATCAAAACTAGGATTGGGATGTGTGCTAATGCAAAATGGCAAGGTCATAGCATATGCATCGAGACAGTTAAAAATTCATGAACAAAACTACCCCACTCATGACTTGGAGTTAGCGGCAGTAGTTCACGCCTTAAAGGTTTGGCACAATTACCTTTATGGTGGGAATTATGAGATCTTCATGGATCACAAAAGCTTGAAGTACTTCTTCACACAGAAGGAGTTGAATATGTGTCAGAGGAGGTGGTTAGAATTGGTGAAAGATTATGATTGCACCATTCAATATCACCCAGGAAAGACAAATGTTGTGGCAAATGCGCTCAGTGTGATGAACAGTGGGCAGATTTCCGTTTTGCTCAGACAACAAGAATTACTATTAAGAGACTTTTCCAATCTAAGGTTGGAAATTTTGAGACCACCTAATCAGGCAGTTGCCATGATTTCAGCCTTGACAGTACAACCTACCCTGAGGCAACGAATCAAGGATGCTTATAAGACCAATATTTTCCTCAACAAGATGAAGCAATGGGTACTCGCAGGAAACATCCAAGGATTTGTAATTGCACCAGATGAAATACTAGTCTATGATGGAAGATTATGCATACCTAAGGATGAGGATTTCAGAAAACAGATTATTGATGAAGCCCATAATACACCTTATACAGCCCATTCGGGAGGAATGAAGATGTATAAGGACTTGAGAGAAACTTTCTAGTGAAGGAATATGAAGTGGACAATAGGCAAATTTGTGAAAAGATGTTTCGTCTGTCAACAAGTGAAGGCTGACACTAGAGGCCATCAGCATTATTAAACCCACTGGATATTCTTGAATGGAAATGGGAACACATTACTATGGATTTCATGACAAGACTACCCAGATCCATATGGAAGAATGAGGCTATATAGGTTATCGTGGATAGACTCACGAAGTGCACACACTTTATAACGGTAACGATGACTTTCATTATGAATTGTTTCGCTCAGCTTTACATCGAGAAGATTGTTAGCCTTCATGTAGTGCCAGTATCCATTGTATCAGATCGTAATCCTCATTTTACCTCGAAATTTTGGGAAAATCTGCACGCAGATATGAAGATGAAGCTTAAATTCAGCACCGCATATTATCTGAAAATAGATGGTTAGTCATAAAGAACAATTCAGACATTGGAAGACATGCTCCGAATAGTTCTGTTGGATCTTGATGGAGTGGGAGACTTATCTACCGCTTGTGGAATTCGCTTACAATAACAATTACTAAGCTACTATCCAAATGGCACCATACGAAGCATTGTATGGAAGAAAGTGCCAATCACTAGCTCATTGGGACGAAGTTGGCGAACACAAGATTTTCAGGCCAGAGATTATTGAGAGAACAGTGGGAGTGATTGCTAAGATTCGAGATAGAATTAAGGCAGCACAAGACCGACAGAAAAGTTACGCCGACAGAAGAAGGAAGGACCTACAATTTGAAGTGAAGGACAAGGTATTTCTCAAGGTAGCACCCTTGAATGGAGTTGTTTGTTTTGGGAAGAAAGGGAAGTTGAGACAACGGTATATTGGGCCATTCGAAATTTTGGATAGGATTGGAGATGTCGCTTACCGTTTAGCACTACCTCCAGAACTTATAGCAGTATATAACGTGTTTCACATATCTATGCTTAGGAAGTACATTTCCGACCCAAGCCACATCATTACCCATGAGGAGTTGGATGTCAGTAATAACCTTGCTTATGAGGAGAGCCTTGTCGCTATTTTGGGAAATAAAGTACATAAGTTGAGAAATTGAGAAGTGCCCCTAGTGCTAGAACAGTGGACCGACATGGTATGGGAGAGGCTACCTGGGAGAGAGAGGAAGATATCCTAGCTAAGTATCCGAACATTCCTAAGTCAAATTTCGAGGATGAATTTTTTTTTAAGTAGGGAAGATTGTGACGACCCAACCTTTTTTAATTACTCGAGCTTTTTAAATTAATATTCATGAATAACGCCACATCAAATATCTAGTTTACACTTTAAATGTGCGAATTACTTGCTTTATGCATTTTATATATTTCGAGCATTCGAGAAGCGATTGCGCCCCTAACTACGGTAATGGATATGAATGGACATCACGATGACATATTATGGATATTATGATAGAGTTTTGGACTTAAATTTTAGGATTGGGATATTTGTACCGATTAAGTGAATTTTCGGAGATTTACACTAAAGTGCTTATTTATATTTTGGGAATTTGCGGCTAAATTTCTACCTCACATTTTATTATGATTTAGTGACCATCTAATTTATGAAAAATTAGTTTTAATTAACTCTCCGGATTTTTGAAAAAATATAATAGCTTGCTTAAGGAGTTTTAAAAAATACCAATTTTTATTAATAATTTTAAAAAAGGGTAAAAATGGAATTTTCCACCCCAAGCACTCTTGCATTTTAATAAAGCCCCCAATACCCTCATAACACCCACACACTCTCATACTTAGACAAAAATCCTTCATTGTTGAAGAAAGCTTCAAAGGTAATATTTTCTTCATCTTTTCTTTAATTTATGTCTTTTCTTGAAATACTTTTAGGAGGATGATCCTATGCAATTATCAACCATAGAGATGAACTTTGATGATAAAAATAAGAATATTAGAACCCCCATTTTCTATGCTTTATTTTCCGCCATTAAGAAGTTCTTGAACAAATAATTTTTGTTCCACTTTTTGTTTAAAGATTGTGTTATATCTAACTAGTAGGAGCATGATTATGTCGTTTAATTTTTTTTAAAAATAAAAAATATACCCCCTATTTATCCATAGGGGACGGCCAAGGAGCAATAATTTTAGGATGATTTTGTTTGTTTTAAGCATGATTAATTGTAGTTTGATAGTTTAATGTGATGATTCTAGACTTTATTTTTTATTTTGAATTTAATTTAATTTAATTTAATTTTAGAATTTAATTTAATTTAAGCTTAATATTAATGGTTTAATATGATGTTTAGCAATTGTGTAAGTGATTATTGGTGAGAAATTTAAGTTAGTAGATGAACTTGAACAATTAGTGATTTTTGGTCCCATTAACCCACCATTTTTAAAAAAGAGAAGTTTAATGCCTTGAGAATGATTTTAGATGAACTCAATCAATTGTAAAAGTGATTTTGATGTTTAAAAACTGAATAAAATTTAGTACTTAATGTTAGAGAATCGGAAAAATCGAATAGATCTCAAAAAATGGTGAAATACGCCCCGCCGGGGCCGACCACGGCCCACCGGAGGTGGCGGATGTGTCGCCGGCTGAGGGTGGCCAGAGGTGGCTGTGGTGGTGATGAATAGTGTCTGCAATGGGTGATATGCTGATCATAGTAACAAATCTCGGATTCGGGAATAAATCGTTAGCCCTTAAAATTTGTATCTCGGGTATTATTCGGGATAATTCGTGAATAATTCGACAAAATCTAGGTTATACGACAAAATTCGTCTGTATAATACGCGATTAATTCGGGAATATATCGATATAAATGTTTAATAATTCTATAGAAAATTATATATTTTAGTGGGAAGATTCTCAATAAATTAATTGTAAAAGTTAAATTATTTAATAAAATTATATTTAAATTTAGAAAATAAATTAAAATAGTATAATTTTGTTAAAGTGGGAAAAAATCGGGAAAAATCGCATTATTAACGAAAAAGTTTGGGAGATTTTGTCACATTTTTATTTTTAAAAGATATATACGGGATTTTAACGTCGTATGAAAATATCGTGTTTTATTCGAGTATTTTTCAAAAATTCGGAGAATTCTGTTACTATGATGCTGATAGGTTGGTAGGGTAGGTGTAGGTGTAGGTGCGTAAAAAAAATTGACCGATTTGATATAATGAAAGATGTGATGTGACATGTGTTTTTTGCACGCAAACTAATGTTACTTTTTGAAAAGTTGATGTTAAGTGTTAGGAGACAAAAAGATAGTGAAGCAACTTAAAGTGATTTTTCGGGAAACGTGAGATTTCGGAAAGTTTTTCTATAAAAATGACGTGACTAAGATATT
This sequence comes from Rehmannia glutinosa, assembly GCA_016081115.2. Classification (NCBI taxonomy): domain Eukaryota; kingdom Viridiplantae; phylum Streptophyta; class Magnoliopsida; order Lamiales; family Orobanchaceae; genus Rehmannia; species Rehmannia glutinosa. The sequence continues at coordinate 62,393,968 of CM071924.1, read as the reverse complement.
TTTGAGATTTTTCAAGATGACGTGTTATTTATAAACAATTTGAGCTATGATTTTATAATTAAGGGTTTGGTTAGTCGGGAATTTTATCTAAAATGGGTCGTTAGTCGATTAATGATTTTTAGGTGATTAATTAAGAATTAATTGAATTTAATTAGTCATACTTTGACTTTTATGTTGACTTTTGATTTTGACCGTTGATATTGACTTTGACTTGAACTTTGGTCAACTAACGTTTTTAAAGCTCTTTAAAAGGGTACCGAACACCCGATTATATGATACTTGGCTTTAAGGAACGTATTAGACTTTACTTAGCCTGAGAGACTAAGTTACTTAATGATCATCTACATTGTTCTATGTCATTAAGTTGAAGAATTTAACTGTATTAGGTCTCATTCAATCAATTTCATCACTAGCTTTCTATTAAACTTCAAAGGTGGGTAAAGTTCTGATTTTGCAAGCATGTCATACTGTTATACTATATTTGTCAACTCTCTATAATTGCCAAAATGTGCCTACGTGCTATTTGTATGCTGCCAACGGGTGGGGGATGACCCCTTGGTGTCAGAAAAGGCCGACATGCTATATATATGATGCCAACAGGTGGGGGACAACTCCTCGGTGTTAGAAAGGGCCGATGAGCTATTAATATGCTGCAACGGTTTGCATTATGAATGTTTGACCGATGTAGTGTAACTGTTTACGTTTCCCACTGAGTCTCACAACTCATGCCTTCAAATGTTTTTACATTATAGACAATGATGATGAGCCGGGAGCTGAGGCGTAGGAGACTGTCTGCGTGGATGTCGTTCTATATATTTCCTACTAATTAAATTACATGTATTTTTATTAAACAAATTTATGGTTGATGTAATATGAATTTTACTAATGCGTAACTCTTATCAAACCTTTATCGCTTTTAATACTTTTAAGTTTCTATAATATAGTTTTGTATCTTTCTCCATCTCCCGAAAATCCCATTTTCACTAAAAATCCCGGTTAATTTTTAAGCCCACTTTTTATTAATTAAAGTATTTTATTTATACTTCTGCAACTATTTATAAATATTCAAGTGTACCGCAATAATGTTCATAATCGAAATGGGTTCGGGGCGTTACATGTATGCCATGGAACCTTTGAAACATATTGTCTAAAGCGTATAGATGAATGTTGAGTGAGATATTTCAAGCGTTATATGTTTTTTTTACTCCCAAACTATTTTTTTTAAATTACCTACTAAACTAATTTTGTTTTCTATGTAACCCCCGGACTACACAGAAAATTCTAGGACGCCCTTTTTTTATCCCGCCGGTGGAATATCCTTCCTAGATTCCAACACGCGCTCTGCATGCGTGTTTCATAAGGGTAGAATCGCTTTGACCTATGTAAGATATGGGCAAGTTTGAAATAAACTGAAGGACTAAAGGACCGTTATTAAAACGGAACCCCTTGCCAAGATATCGTGCAAATAAATTGTTGTCTTTGGAGAACAAATTGTCAAACATGGTGAAGAAAATGTGGCAGCAAAGTGCGAAATGTACCCTGGATGATTTTGTCGTTGTGGAAGAAATTCGGTGAAGAAGACGTCTTGGACTGATCTTAATCCAGGTAGGAGGTATGTTGTTTGTCCAAAATTTTGAGTAAGATTAATTTTGAAACCCTAGTTTAAATTTTTTCTTCATCAACTATAAAGATGTAATTTTAGCATAAATTTATTTGTGTTTGTTGGTGATTTGCAATAATTAGCCATAATGTTAAAACTCTTATTTCAATTTTTTCTTGTGATTTTCGTTCATTAGCATAAATTGGATTAGGGTTTTGCTTCATCAAAAATTGATTAATTGAGTGCATAAATGGATTTTCCTTGGTTGGATATTGGATTTTTTAGTAGATTGATTCGCCATTCCTGTGAGCATTTAGCATAAAATTAGTTGCGTGAAGAAATTGATTTGCCATTTTTTTTACCAAACGAAAGTGATTTTATATTCAACCTCAACCAAAATAACTATACAATCATGGAACACTTGCCAAATGCCCTATTCGGAGCAGAGCTCCTTAAATGGAAAATCCACACTCGGATTGAAACCAACAAGAACAAACAAAGCCAAACCAAAGTAGCAAAATACACACAAAACAGTGCACAAGCCACTGTCAGTTGAAACATGCCAAAAGATGAGCCAAAAAATGGATGAAAAGCATCCCCTCCACTGGATAATAAAACCCTAGAGAAAACACTAATCACACAGCTAATTTTAATTAATAGAATTATACTCCATCCATTCTTTCTAAGCCAGATCTACCGTTTCCGACTCAGAAGTAGTTTTACCCTAAACAATCCACGTCTTCCGAGTTTTCCAGAGCCACCATAAGATGTAAGTAGACAGCAGAATTCTGTCTTGAAACACTTGATCCCAATGTCCCTCACAGAGCTCTTCCCAGTACTGTCTAATATGCCCTTTCTGGACTTGCAAATTACTCCACTGAACCGGGGCCAATTTCCAACCTTGACAGCTCGATTGCATGTAAACAACAAGTGATCTAAATATTCTTCAGCATCCCCGCACCATTTGCACATAGCGTCCAGTTGAACCCCCCGCTTAAGAAGCTGACCGAAGACAGGCACAATTCCATGCAAGCACTTCCACAAAAACATCTTGATTTTCCCTTTGATTTTAAGCTTCCACAATCAATTCCATCCTCTACTAACAGACACCAAATCCCCACTGATGAGTGTAAAATATGCGTGCATTTGAGGGATTAAAATGATATATATTTGATGTATTTGCACGCATATTCTGTGTGTTTTACTTGGTTTCCCTTGTTGGGCGTGATACTGCGTACTCTTGTGAATTTTGTAGAAAACAGAGCTAAATTGGAAAAAAGATGATAGCATGTTGCAAATGATATGTAAAAAGACAAGGTACGAGCAAAAATGTGAAGGAAAGAAGCATGGACGGTCAAAGAAAAGAGAATTTCCTTCAAAAAACGTCAAAATGCGCAAATAATTTTCAGCACTGGCAGGGTTTACTATTTCGGCCATAACTTCCTCTACAACAATGATATTGAGGTGATTCAAGTGGCTATTGAAATATAAGAGATAGATCTACAACTTGAACGCAGAACCTGAGATCAAATTCCGATCGCACGACCTGGCCGTGTGGGATTACACGGGCATGTGATGTAATTGGGGCTGAATTGGTCTCCTTTTCCTACTCAAACTCTGTAAGTGATCTCTCCAAGCATCTATAAAAGGGGACCAAGTCTTGCACGAAAAAACATAACTGTAGGTCCCAAGGGGTGTAAGTAAGGTTTGGAAGGGGAGGGGGTTGAATAAACCTTACCAACTTTTCGATTTTTGTCCTTTTAAAATCTCATAGAGTTAACACAAATAGTTGAGTCCTTGAGGGACAGCGAAGTTGGTTATTCAGGAGAGTTAGCCACTCAACAGACTCGATAGAGCTGTTGATAGAATAACTCAGTTGTTTAACCTGAACCTTAACTTGGTTGTGTTGGTTTTATCAGTGGAAGACTTAACACCCTTTGATTTTGTTTTAAACTTGTTTTAACACTTGTTTTTAGCACTTAGTTATTAATCAGGTGGATAGCAAATAGGTTTATTGGCAGATATAATGTAAGTATGCATAAATGTAAATATGCTGGAAAATAAATGACACAGTTGAGTTTTATAGAGGTTCGAAGATGGGGTAATTCTTCTAATCCTCTCTTCTCCAACCCCTGGAGGAATACACTATGTAAAAGATCTGTTTAAAAAGTGGTCAACAGTCTAGAGACAGCCTTGGTCACACAGCTGGCTTCTTGTCCGACTCAGCTTCTTCACAGGGCAGTTGCCTTGCTACTTCAGCTCACTTTCTCAAGCTCTTGGATTTGATCATGAAGCCCTCCAATAACTTGATACTGGTTCGACCTTGAACCTTCCTATGATCCTCCTTGGAAAGTAGACCCCTTTTGATTCTTCCAAAGTTTCCTCTTCAACATTTTGAAGTTGTCTTTCCTTCACAGGTTGTGTTGGATCGATTTCCTTCAAGTTCCAGGCTTGAGGATTTGCTTGAATATTCTTGAGAATATTTGCAGGTTAATAGCTTGAATATTGCTTGTTTGTTCGTGGTTCAGGTAACATTTTCTCAATGAATTTCCTCAGCATTTTATAGTGAACTTTCAAAAATCTGCCCGTTGAAGAGATAGGCGGATTTCAAAAGTTACTTGTATTCGTTGGCTTGTCTTTTCTTGGTCCTCAATCTTCAGATGTAGACCCTTCCTCGTATTAAATGAGTTTGCAAAACTTTTCGTGTTCAGGTTCGACAGGTGTAGTGCTTCCCATTGGTTTATTCCTTTTGCACGCTTCAGGATAAGCACTTTAAGACTGGCAAACATGGAGGTATTACTTATTTAAGTAATGTTCTTGACTTACGGCAACGGATTCATTTGATTAAATCCTCTTCGTCTTTTGTCTTTTTCCCCAGGTGACTTGAGTCGCGCTCCAATCATTGGAAGACTCATCCGTCACTTCAACTTGAGACTTGGCTTCTTGAGTTGACTTTGACTGACTCTTCACACAGCTGTTCCTCAGCCGATACAACTTCAGACGAGTTCTTGATCTTCTATCTCGGCCATACTCAGTTGTTCCACAACGGAGTTTTCACTTCAGTCTTCAGTTGACTTATTGTATTTTCCAGCGTAGTGACGACTTGACTCCTTTTCCATTTCTATCTATTACAATGAAAATTATAAGGAAAATGGGGTGCCAACTTTCTACAAAAAAAAAAAAAAACTTTCTAGTTTAAGTTTTACATGGCATTCATCAAAATTTATAGAATAAATTTCCCAACAATTTCCCCCTTTTTTATGATGCCAAAAATTAAAAGACATTCAACAAAATATAAACAACAAAGATACATACAGGCAATGCAGTAACAAAGAATGTATGCATAGAATAGATCATTTTATCGATCATAGCATTCTTGTCCTTTACGCAGTTGTTTACATTTGGTATCAAAGCATTCTATATCTAAGCAAAATACATACATCTATGCTAGGATACTAATACATTGTGAGAAATTACAGAAAACACTAAGTATACATATGAGTTACAAAAGTGTATTTACACAAGTAAAATGCATGAAAGGTTCGCAGCAACACTTCATCGTCTTCGCTGCCTCCTTCTTTCCTCTTCAGCTTTGTCAAAGTCATGAGCTCTTTTTCTCTTTTTATCTTCTTCTTCTCTCTTTTTCCTTTGTTCTTATTTCTTCTTCTTTTCGTAAGCTCTCTTTGCAGCAGGGTCATCCCTTTTTTGCCTTTCCTCCCATTCGCGTTGGGCTTTGGCACTTTCTGATGCCATTCTTTTTTTGGCTTCTTCAATTTTGTGTTGATTTTCTAAATTCGCCAAATGATCGTGCCCAGCCCAATACACGATATCCCTTTTTTGCTCTTTTTTCCGACTCAAACTCCTCTTTCTCTCGAGAGTGTCTTCGCACAGAGCTTTGGATTTTCCGGCTGAGTGTCTGCTAGAGCTTTGTTGTTTCTCAGCTATCTTGCATACCTCCAGTCCTTTTTCCCAGTATAGATCCCATGCTTTGGTTAGAGACAGTCCCTTGAAGTAGCCTTCAGCTTCCAGTGTTTTGAATTCTTCCATGGATCTAGGCTTAGATCCAACTTGCTGCATTAATTCACTGGGAGGGTCAATTAGAGCTTTGCTTAATTCAGTTGGGAGTCCACCATGTTGTTGTAAGATCTTTTGAACGCGAGCTTCCTATTTTTCAGAGAACTCCTCAATCTCTGCTTCAATTATCTTCCTTCTTTCTGCTATTGGCACAACAGAGTGTCCCATTGGTAGGGTTACAAGAAGTTTGCTCATGATGGAGGCTGTGACTTGACCTTGCTGGGGGGTTTCAGCTAACATCAAGGTTAAATCTGTCGAGCGTTCCCCGTCAGCTCCATTTCCCTTCTTCTCAACATCAGATTCCTTCAACTTCTCTTCTTTCAACTTCCTTAGGGAGTCCTCTTCCCCCTTTTTGCCATCATCAAAGGAAAGAGGGACCCCAGGGAACATACCTGCGAGCATGAAGTCTAGTCTTTGTAGAGATGAGTGTTGTTTGGAGTCAGCTGAGGCATATGTTGCTCGAAATTCTGAGCAAGTTGACTTGGACTCGGCTGTCACTAGCTTCATCTCAGCCATGAGTAGGCTGAATTTATCGTTCATAGCGCTCTCAAGGCGCAAAATTTCTTTTGCTTGAAATTGTCTTAGCAGCTCCATTTCAGTCTTGTGAGATTCATGCAACCTTTCTATGTATTCCTGCATTTTGTGCCTGATCAAAGTGTTGTCAGCGCTCCAAACAAGCATTTTATTGTAGAGTGCCTTGAAATAGCATACTTGCTCGAATCGCATGGCACTTTGCTATTGAGACCAGTCCTTGATCCGTACCACTATCCCTCTCAAATCTGCTGTGAAGGTGTCATCTCTATTGTCCAGCCTTAAGTCTAGGGAGACTTGGTGTCATTCGATCTTCTCAATCTCTTCACAGATCTTCTTGAAGACTTCACAAAACTCAGCTGTCTAACTTGATTCAGCTGCCAGCCATTCCGCATCGAAGTTAAAGTCTACTGGTACAATGGAGTCGGTAGGGATTACGGGATCTTCCCGTACAGTGATTCATCGTTGCTCTTTAGCGGTCTCTTCCTATAGCTCATGCAAGTTTATAGAAAAAGGAAACACTTGTTCAAAGGCATCATCGCGCACATAAGGGATGGTCTGTGTGATTTGGGCCTGGGATGTCTCAGCTTGATTGATCTCACCTGTAGTGGTTCCTCCTGATCCTGTCACAGCTATGGGAGCCTATGAAGATCTTTGGTAGAGTCGTTATCGCTACAGGTTTGTGGGAGCCTCAGACAGATAATCGGTTTATTTGGGGCTTGTGGAATGTATTGCTTACCGATCGAGCCTCACTGTCTTAAGCCTTCTTCGGTCTCAGTATATTTCTCTAAATGAATTACCGGATCCTCTGCTGCATCATCAGCATCATCGGATGATGATGAGATTTGTGGGTTGGCTCATCATCGAAGTTAAATTTTTGACGAGCAGCTTTATTACTTGGCTGGCTCGTAGTCTTGAGAACATCCTCAGTTAGGTCCTTTGGATCTGCAACTGGAGTGGACTCAGCTTCATCTTCAGACCCCAAGAATGATGTGTCTAAGTTCTCCTGGGAGTCATGAAGTGCACTTATTTCCTCTTCTATTTCAGTGCTTTGAACATGAGGAATGTTTTGTGTCTCTTGAGCTTTATCCAGTGAAGTCTCAACCTCCCTCAGGCCTTCACTACCTCCAGCAGTCTCAACTGTAGCGAGGCCTTCAATATTCCTTTCGACAGTCGCAGCTGTCTTAGGGTCTTGGACCCAAGCATCCATAGGAGTCTCAACCCCTAGGATTGCACTTTCACTGCCCAGAGTGTTAACTCCCGGGGCATCTCCATCTTGTGCCTCGACTGTAAGAACAGTGTCATTAGCCTTCAAAGCAGCTGACATTTAAGCTGGGACAGACTCAATTGTCCGAGCTTCGTCAATGTCACTCTGATGTGGTTGTTTTTCAGTTTCCACTTTGCCTCCTTGCTTCAAGTTAGAGTCATCTGCAACATCCTCCGACATTGCTGCAGTGGAGAGAGTTTCCCTCTCAGCTGGCACACTAGCTGAGTGATTGATGATGGTGTCACGCTGCTCCAAACTCGCGGCTTTTTCTTTTGAATGCTCAGCCGTTGAGGCAGGTGGTAAAACACCTTCTTCAGGGGTTGGCTCAACTTGGGTGCCCAAAATCATAGTTTCATTGCCAATTCCCTTGGACCCATCCTCCAAAAGTGCCGGGGACGTGGCTGCAGCGATGTCTGTGGCAATCGGCTGCACCACTCCTAAAGGGTCTGACTTCTCTGCTGCAGCGATGGGATCCATATCCTCGTCAGTGTCTGTGTACTCAACTAGATTTTCATGAGTATGCTCGTGAGTTCCAGTGAACGTGCACATCTTTACTTTCTCAAGAGCTTGTGCTTCTCTGGCCGCCTTTTCTTTCTCTTCTTCCTGATGATTCGAAGAATATCCATGCAATTTTCTTCATCAAGGGCCTGTCAAATCATATGGCAACACCGAGAAATTGCAAACAATTTTCTTCTTCTTCTTCGATATACTCAGGGTGTGCGAACTACACCCTTGAGTGATCTAGCTTCCATGCTCTCCATTCTCTAAGACGGCGCTGAATGTCAGGATATACTGGAGAGTACATGATTACATCATTGTCATCATCTTCTTCTTATCCTTCCTTTTCTGGGATTGAAGGCAAGATACTCTGATGCTCCTCTCCTTCAGAACATCGAAGCAGGTGGAGAGACAACTTTTTCAACAGGATGTTCAGTTGTCTCAGCTTCTTTGCTTCCCTCAGCTATCTGACGCCCAACTGAGTTTTCATCGGGACTCTGCTGATGACCTTCAGCAGTCTTGTCAGATTCATTAATTACTTCATAAGACTGCACTTCCTGAGTTTCAGTAGTCTCGGATGCTTTCTCCAGCTGAGTGGTAAATTCAGATGTCTTCTCCAATTCGGATTTTCTTATCAGTCTTCTTTTTCTGGGATGAACCAGAGGGACTTCTGGTTCTGATTCAGTGGTTGCATCACCGGTCGGGACTTGGGTATCCTTTTTGGAGGGAGCTGCCTTCCTCGACTTGGCAGTCATTTTCTTTCGTATGGCTGGAGAAGGGATTTGGGGTTCTTTCTCAGCCTCGGCTGCATGGGCAGGCGACTCGGCTGCACGGGCAGGAGCATCATTTTTCTTAGCTGCAGGGGCAACTTTCTTCTTCGCAGCTACTTGGGCCGTTTTTCTTCTTTGGTGGAGGGGTAGCAGATGTGCCCTCAGGTTCAGCTGATTCTCCCTCACTTGTTTCCGCCTTCTTCGCATGGGCTCTCTTCTTGGCTCCAGAGAGGTTCGCCCTGAACATCTTCTTGTTGACAAGGAAGGGTTTTCCATGTCGAAGGGGAATACCCTTCACTTCCATCAAGTGGCCTATCACGAGGCCATATCCAAGAGATCCTCCAAAGGATTCATCTTCCTTAAACGACTTATTCATCACATTCTGGCAGAGTCTGTTGTATACAAACTCAGCCCAGTTGACTTTCTTGCCCTGTATGATCGCAACCATGACGATCAGCTTTGTCTTGGACAGCTGACTAAAGCTTCCAAACTTCATGTCTACACACTTTGAGACGACATCCATCAACTTATGATAGTCGTCCTTCAGCAGCTTCTTATCAGTTGCGTAGACTACCTTAGCAGCGCACTCTAGTTTGGCTACCTCTTTACACGCATCAACCAAATCAACATCAGCTTCATTAATCTCTTTCATGCCTTCCGATGGCAACAGGCAGTGCTCCGCAAGGTCCTTAGCATTTATCAGTATGTCCTTGCGGTGGACAGAAGGCTTGATCCCTTCGTCCTGCACTTCCGCGTTAACATAGAATTACGCCACCTCTTCTAGATAGGTGTGCGAGTATTCCAAAGTCAGAAAGCCTTGAGACCTGACATTTCTAGCATCTCAGCAATCTTCTTAACAAGGGTTTCATCGGAACCCTGCTTCACTATACCTTGTAAATCCACTGACGATCCTAATTGGATTTGTTTCGATAGCTTGACGAAATCAAACTTATGTGCCATTTTCAGAGACTTTCACTGATTAAAACTTGACGAACTTGCTTGAGGACACTTAGGGTTTTTGGGAGAGGAATAGCTTGCTTTCTTTTTGCTTGAAGATGAACAGGTTCTGAATGAGAGAGAGAAATCTAGAAAAATGTATATATATAAGGGTTATGAAAGGACATGTCTTCGGATTTTGAAATTTTGATCGAGATCAACAGTTCAGATTTAGCATGTCAAACTAGATTTAATTCCTCACATTTAATGTGGCAGCATTTATATCCAATCATATGCTTACTATGCAACTTTTTACTGTACCCGACATTATTATGCTGACGTCATCCTTAAAAACATTCCCGCTCATTAAAAATGACTGCGTTTTTGTCACTTAGCTCATAAATGACCCAGCTTATATCAAATATGGCTTAACTCTGCTTCTCTCCTTTCATTAAGTGACTCAGTTGTCAGCTAACTCGATACAGCTGACTTTCCGACATAGCTATTTCACATGGCTGATTCATGAAACTTGTTCAATTTCCATCTTCTCATCTTCCATTTCTGCTGATTGATTCTTCTGAGTGTTAACTTAGCTCAATTAACCCTAGCTCATGTTTAAGCTCTTCAAATCGTTACTCACATAAAGGTTTGGTGATTATGTCAGCTAACTGCTTATCAGTTGAGATATATTCCAAAGTGATGTCTTTCTTTTCAACATGATCTCTTATAAAATGATACATGACATCAATGTGCTTTGTTCTTGAATGCCACCTAGGATTCTGAGTGATTGCAATAGCACTTGTGTTATCACACATAATTGGAATATCTTTTTCTTCAATCTCATAATCTCTCAGCTGGTGTCTCATCCATAAGACTTGGGCACAATAGCTGCCCGCAACTATGTACTCGGCTTCAGCTGTGGATGTGGTTATTGAGTTTTGCTTCTTGCTAAACCAGTAAACCAATCTATTTCCAAGCATTTGATATGTACAAGAGGTACTTTTCCTGTCAACTCTACATCCGGCATAGTCAGAGTCTGAATAACCAATAAGCTTGAATCCACCTTCTTTTGGATACCATAAGCCAGCTTCCTGGCATCCCTTCAAATACCTTAGGATTCTCTTAGTTGCAGTCATGTGGCTCTCTTTTGATGCATATTGAAATCTTGCACATACACCTATTGCAAAGGTGATGTCTTGCCTACTGGCTGTTAAGTAGAGCAATGATCCAATAAGTGCTCTATATCTAGTTTGATCAACAGCCTTGCCATCTGCATCCATGTCCATCTTGACTGATGTGTTCATTGGTGTTTTCACAGAAGACTTCTCTTTCATACCAAATTTCTTCATTAAATCTCTGGTGTACTTTGTTTGGCTTATGAAAGTTCCATCCTTTAATTGCTTGACTTGAAGTCCTAGGAAGAAAGTCATCGCTCCCATCATGCTCATTTCAAATTTGTCTTGCATGAGGTTTGAGAACTTATCACACAGCTCTTTGTTTGTGGATCTAAAATGATGTCATCCACATATAATTGAACAAGCAGTATACTCTCTCCATCTTGAATTCTGAAGAGTGTTCTGTCTACTTTGCCTTTGGTGAATCCATTGTCAGTCAGAAATTGAGACAATGTATCATACCATGCTCTTGGTGCCTGTTTCAATCCATATAATGCTTTCTTGAGCTTGTACACCTTATCTCCAATAGTCTTCTGCTCAAAACCTGGAGGTGGCTCAACATAGACTTCTTCCTCTAATAGTCCATTTAGAAATGCATTCTTCACATCCATTTGATACACAGTGAAGTTCTTATGTGCAGCATAGGCAAGAAACATCCTTATTGCTTCCAATCAAGCAACAGGAGCAAATGTTTCATCAAAATATATTCCCTCTTCTTGGCAATACCCTTTGGCTACCAATCTTGCTTTGTTTCTTACCACAGATCCTTTCTCATTCACCTTTTTTCTGAAAACCCATTTTGTGCCAATAACATTTTGATGGGTTGGTCTCTGCACCATTCCCATACTTTGTTTCTTTCAAATTGATTTAGCTCTTCTAGCATGGCTTGAATCCAATGTGTGTCATCCAATGCTTGAGACACATCTTTTGGCTCTATTTGGGAAATAAAACAAGTGAACATTGCTTCTTGCTGAGCTCTAGATATGGTTCTTACACCATCTCTAAAATCTCCAATAACTAACTCTCGTGGATGGTCTCTCAGCCATCTCACATCAGGTTGGAGTAAGTCAGCTGGGTTCAGCCTCTCGTAGCTATGTTGTCTTAAACAGCTGTTTCATCTTCATTCAGCTGTAGACTTTCCAGCTGTCTTTGAGATTCAGCTATCTCATCTTCATCTTGGTTGATTGCTCTTACTTCAGCTTCAACATAGGGACTCTTCTGCATAGTTGGTGATTGACTTATCGCCTAACTCTTCAATGTCTTCTCCACTCACATTAGGTTCATCAAAAACCACATGGATAGACTCTTCTATGACCATAATCCTCTTGTTCAACACTCTATAGGGTTTGCTCTCAGCTGAGTATCCCAAAAAGATACCTTCATCAGCTTTATCATCGAAAGCCTTCAAATTATCCTTGCCATTGTTATAAATGAAACATTTACATCCAAATATCTTGAAGTACCCAACATTTGGCTTTCTCCCTGTCCAGATCTCATAGGGAGTCTTGGTTAGTTTCCTGTTTATCATGGATCTATTTTGAGTATAGCATACTGTGTTAATAGCTTCAGCCCAAAATCTCTTAGTAATCCACTTCTAACATGGTCTCTTGACTTCCTTGAGAGTTATGTTTCTTCTTTCAGCTACTCCATTCTGCTGCGGAGTCCTTGTTGCAGATAACTCATGAGCAATACCATTTTCAACACAATACGAGTTATTATCCCATTGACAAACTCAGTTCCTCTATCAGATCTTATCTTTATAATGGTTTGGCTCTTTTCATTTTGAACTCTTTTCATCAGCTGAGGTAACTTCTGCAAAGTTTCCTTCTCTTTGCACATGAAGATTGTCCATGTATATCTTGAATAATCATCTACCACCACTAAGGTGTATTTCTTTCCACTTATGCTGGCTGGTTCAACAGGACCAAATAGATCAATATGCAACAGATGAAATATCCTTGTTGAAGAAGGACTAGGCTTATCCTTAAATGAAGATTTGATTTGCTTTCCCATCTGGCATGCATCACATACATTTTCCTTCTTGTACACTGAGTCTGGAAATTCTCAGCTTCTTGTGCCACAGCCAACTTGATTCGGCTGTACTCTTTGCTAATAGACAAGTGCTTGGTGTAGCAGTAGACCAATATACCACATACATATTCTTCTGTCTTGGTCCTTGCAACACTATTTCATTTGATTCAGCATCTTTGATCTGACACATTCCCATATTGAATCCAACATTTTAGCCCTTGTCACGCGAGTTGGCGATGCTTGAGGTTGAAGTTGAGACCTTCAACATATGCAACATCGTGATTTCCAAATCATTTTTCTTGATGGATCTGTGCCTTTGATTTCCCTGGAGCTTCATTTCTCCAAATATAACTTTTGCACCTCTAACCTCCTTGAATCTTGACAGGTTTTTCTTGTTCCCTGTCATATGTCTGGAACAGCCACTATCCATGTACCAGGATCCTTGGCAGTCAGCTGTTCCTTGAACCTGCAATCAAGAAAATTAGTTTTTAAGTACGCATATTTGCCTGGGTCCTAAGGGGTTAGTACTGTAAGATGATCCAACCAACCTATAGCCAAATGACTTGACTCTACAAGGTTGCCATCTATCTGTGCCATAATCATAGTGCACATTAGCAAATTGCTTGGGGGCTTTTGGTTCATACAGCTGTCACTTTTGTCTGTATGCCTGTGTGTGTGTTTTAGCAATTGCCTTTTTTGGGTAGTTGTGATATTTCTGAGTGTAGTGCCTGTGTGCATATGTGTGCTGATAATAACTCTTTTGCCTTTGGAATGACCTTTGCTGAGGTTTAGGTCTTTGCCATCTAGGCTTGTAATCCATTGGTCTTTGTTGATATTTAACATTGTTCCAATCGGCTTGGCAGGTAGTTTCTACCATTCCCAACATGTGTGTTTCTCCGATGAAACTTAAGGGTTTTTTGGTAGCTCGTTTGTTCTTCACAGAGTACTTTCTATTTGGAGTTTCTTTGAGGAACTTGGTTGTATTTCTTCTCAAATTGTCCTCAAAGATACTCAATGGATGTTTTCCTTTTCCTTTGTATCCAAGGCCAGTTTGTTTGTGATTATGTTTAGGAGTGAATGTGGGTGCAACATTTGGTGTTTTAGATTTTCGACATGCTTCATTGCTTGAAGATCCTTTTTCCAAAATCACTCTAGAAGTTTGACTGTGCACAAAGGAATTGAATCCTATGTCTGTCTTATCTCCACATTCTTTTTGACTCATGATAAGGTCATCTAATGATTTAGATGCCTTTGAAAATGAGGCAATCACATTTTTTACGTCTTTTTCCCTCTCTTCTATAGCAGCTATCTCTGCCAATAGTTTAGCATTCTCAGCCTTCAGGTCTTTGTTCTCATCAGCTATATGACTTAGAGTACTCAGCTCCTTAGTCAGCTGTGAGTTTTGGCTTTTGAGCTGGCTGTTTGCTTCATTTAGAAGTGTGTGTGAGGATTTAATGTGCTCAAAGTCTCTCATCATTTTTCCTAATGAATCATAATGATCAGTGGGTGATGAAGTGTGTGTATCATAGTCACTATCACTTGAATCTGAATGAGATGCGTTAGAGTGTACCTCATCTTCTTGGTCTGGTTGATCTTGTTCTTTAGCCATAAGACATGTCATGGCTTCTTCTTCAGAATCACTTGAGTAGTAAGCTTCACTACTTTCTGAGTCTGCTGCTTCTTTAGACTTAGCTGTCTCAGCAATCTCTGCAACCAACATGGCTTTCTTCTTTTCTTGTCTTCTTTCTCTGAAGACTTTTTTTTCTTCTTTATACCTATATTTGTTGACTGGTGGATAGGAACAATCAACTGCAAAATGTCCTGGTTGTCTGTAATTCCAACACAGGTTCTCAGCTCTTTGATCAGCTCTTTCTGTCCTTGGGTTATTAGCTCTTTTATATTCAACCCTTTGATGCTCAGTTTTCTTGGGTGACCTTTCTTCCCTTTACCTAGAGGGAGCGGAATGTCTCCTAGAGGTTTCACCCTTGTTTCTTTTGTAGTTCTTATTGAATAACTTGTTGAATCTTTTAACCCTCAGGGTTATTTCCTCCTGGTCTATGGCTTCCTTTGGTTCAGCTCTCTTTCCATCCTTGACTATCAATGCAGCAGTCTTGGGTACATCTATCTCCTCTTGATCTTTTCTTCTCATCTCAAACTCATAGGCTTTGAGGTCTGAGAATAGCTCATGATTGTATGTTTTTGAGAGGTCCATTGAATGTCTTAGAGCCATAGTCTTCATTTCCCATTCAGCTGGGAGGCTTCTCAAGATCTTCATACACATCTCCTTTTGTGTGTATTCCTTCCAAAGAGCTGAAAGCTCATTTGTAATCTCAGTGAATCTGGCATCTAGCTGATCCATGGTTTTACCTGCAAGCATTTTGAAATTTTCAAATTTTTGAACATCAACAGATAATTTATTTTCTTTACAAATTAAAGTCAGCTTATCCCAAATTTCTTTTGTTGTTTTGCAAGATTTGACTTTATTGAACATTGCTTTGTCCAAAGTCTTGTAGAGTATGTCTTTGGCCACATTGTCCAAGCTGTATCTCTTTCTATCATCGTTTGTCCACTCTGTCCTTGGTTTTTCAACCAGGGCTGGTCTTTCTTCAGCAACAACTTCTTCTCCTTCAGCTGCAGCTGCTCTCCTTACAGTTGTGTTCACTTTCAATATTTGCAGTGGCCCATCCTCTATCACAAGCCACATTTCATCGTGTAGAGCAGATAGATGAGCCTGTATACGAATTGTCCAGTCATCAAATTCCTCAACAGTGAACATAGGAATGCGTGTCAAATTTGCTTCCATGATAATAACTTTGCTAAATATGAAAGATTTTGAAAATACAAGTGTTTGAAACCTTTTTGAAAAGATAGAGATCTAGTTCAGTAACCAGTGCGGAAGGCTCAATGAACCAACCACTCTGATACCACTTGTAGGTCCCAAGGGGTGTAAGTAAGGTTTAGAAGAGGGGGTTGAATAAACTGTACCAACTTTTCGATTTGAGTCCTTTTAAAATCTTACAGAGTTAACACAAACAGCTGAGTCCTTAAGGGACAACTAAGTTGGTTATTCAAGACGATTAGCCACCCAAAGATTTCGATAGATTTGTTGATAGAATAACTCAATTTGTTTGACCTCGAACCTTAACTTGGCTATGTTGGTTTTATCGTTGGAAGACTTAACACCCTTTGATTTTGTTTCAAACTTGTTTTAACACTTGTTTTTAGCACTTGGTTATTAATCAGGTGGATAGCAAATAAGTTTATCAAAGATATATAATGTAAGTATGCGAGAAATGTGAATATCTTGAAAAATAAATGACACAATTGAGTTTTATAGAGGTTCGAAGATGGGGTAATTCTTCTTATCCTCTCTACTCCAACTCTGAAGGAATCCACTATGTAAAAGATCATTTACAAAGTGGTCACGATCTAGAGACAACCTTGGTCACACAGTGGCTTCTCGTCGAGGCTCCGAACCTTCTTCATTGGGTAATTTGTCTTGCTTGCTATTTCACTCACTTTCTCAAGCTCTTGGATTTAATTATGAAGCCCTCCAATAACTTGATACTGGTTCGACCTTGAACCTTCCTATGATCCTCCTTGGAAAGTAGACCCCTTTTAATTCTTCAAAAGTTTCCTCTTCCACAGTTTGAAGTGGTCTTTCCTTCACAGCTTGTGTTGGATCAATTTCCTTCGAGTTTCAGGCTTGAGGATTTGCTTGAATATTCTTGAGAATAATTGCAGGTTAATAGCTTGAATATTGCTTGTTTGTTCGTGGTTCAGGTAACCTTTTCTCAATGAATTTCCTCAGCCTTTAATAGCGAACTTTCAAAAACCTGCCCGTTGAAGAGATAGGTTGATTCCAAAAGTCACTTGTGTTCGTTGGCTTGTCTTTTCTTGGTCCTCAATCTTGAGATGTAGACCATTCCTCGTATTAACTGAGTTTGCAGCTTTTCAGGTTCTGACATGAGGTGTAGTGCTTCCCATTGGTTTATTCCTTTTGCACGCTTCTGAGATAAGCACTTTAAGACCTAGCAGCATGGAGGTATTACTTATTTAAGTAATGTTCTTGACTTCTGTGCAACGGATTCATTTGATTAACTCTTCGTCTTTGCCGCTTTTTCCCAGGTGACTTGAGTGTGCTCCAATCATTGGAAGACTCATCTGTCACTTCAACTTGAGACTTTGCTTCTTGAGTAGACTTTGACTTACTCTTCACACAGCTGTTCCTCAGTTGATACAAATTAAGTCGAGTTGTTGATCTTCTATCTTGGCCATACTCAACTGTTCCACAACGGAGTTTTCACTTTAGTCTTCAGTTGACTTATTGTATTTTCCAGGCGTAGCTGACTTGACTCAGCTTTTCCAGCCCTATCTATTACAATGAAAATTACAAGGAAAATGGGGTGCCAACTTTCTAGTTTAAGTTTTACATTGCATTCATCAAAATCTATAGAATAAATTTCCCAACAATAACTTCATACAACAAAAACACATCAAATAACATAGGAACGAAGGAATCGAAGAGCTTCTGAGAGCAAAAGGTTAGGTTGCTAAGAACACCACAAGGCTTTCGCATCGAGGGAGCACAAGAGCTTTGAGGGCTTGGAGAGAGAATCCATCATGACAAGAAGGGGTTTTCTTTCTATGTCTAAGAACTCTTGTCTGTGCTTATATGATATCATAATATTGATTCGGATTTGTCTATGAGTTTGTAATCAATGTTTGGCATGTATTTCGGATCTTAGGGGCATAATCGAAACTATGGATTTGTATTAAATATGATTACTTGTTTTCTTAATTGCTTCATGCGTTCTATTTTATGAATTCGAGCACTTATTTATAATTGCTTTTTATCTGATCAATAAATTGCATGTCATACTTCTAGTCCATAATCCGACCAAGTGAGTTCTAGTAAGATGAAAATCGAATTCAGACATGAAACATGTGTGACAGACGTGTTTGTGGGGAGTCATTCAATTCACAAATCTTTTTGGAGTTAATAAGAATTGTAACGTTTTGACCAGACTACAATTGTTATTAATCAACTGTTTACGCACCACCTGACCAGGGGAGTAAATGATATTAGGAATTTGAACCCATATAATTGCATGAATTGGTTTTTAAAACCTTATTCGCATTTAATATTGAAGAAGCATGTTGAGATTATGTGCCTAAAGTTGCTCCTAAAGATGTTGAAATACTTGTGGGGTTCACAAATTAATTTCTTTTTATTTTTAATTTTTAGTTAGTTTAATTACTTAATTTTTTGGTTGCTTCAATAAAATTGGAATACGATGTAATTATAGACTAAGTTTTTCGAGCTTCAATTCCTGAAGAATATGACCTTGCTTGTCATTATTCTATAAACTACACTGTACACTTGCAGTTGTATGAACCAAAACAATTCTTGGCAAACAAGTTTTTGGCGCCGTTGTCGGTGATTGATTAAATTCTACTTAGATATAGTAATAAGTAGTTCAATCTTAATTGAAGCATATTTTTTGTTAATTTATTTTTTCTTTTTTTGATTTTTTTTATTTTATCTTTTCTCTTCTTCGGTTCTAACATCGTTTTTGTTGAGTGCGAGATTCAAATCTCTGGAGACACAAGAAGCCCAAATCACAACTGCAGTGGGAGACCAACATCAAACGGGCAAATTCGCAGGCGATACTTAATCCGAGAAAATAGTGCAATGTCATTCGTCTGATGGATGGTAAAGAATATGAGGCTCAAGGATTTCAACCGACACGGTTCAACGAAAGTGATGCTAGAAATCTGAGTCTAGCTGAAGACGAAAAACTTAGCGCTTTATGGGAGGCAACCCAAAGACGTCGCGACAAACCCCGGGGGTAAAAAAAATAAAAAAAAAGAAAAAAAATTGAAAAAAAAGGAAAAAAAATGAAAAAAAAGACCAGACACACGCGACCCGGCCGTACGATCTACTCCTTCAGTTTCCGAATTGACGGACGAGCTCCCGGCTTCATCGGAACTATCCATGTAAGTACTATTACGCATTCATCTTTCTTTTGATAATTTCCTCATATGTTCGGGACGAAGCATATTTTAAGTTTGGGGTGGTTGTTAAGAATGTGTAATCTAGTACTGTTGCATTTTGTATTGCATTTAGGACTGCATGTAGAAGCACTTGCATTGTTAATTTGCAAAAAAAACTCGATTTTCTGTTTATTTTTGTTTTTTGTTTTAGCACGTTTACCGCTTTAGCACGTTTAATTGCTTTTGTGAGTGGTTTTAATTCAGTTTTTATGCCCAGCTCCCTATGATTTTACTATGAATATTTTATGGCATGGGATAACTTACTTGGGGGGTAATGTAAAAAATTCTTGGGAGAAAAGTTTTTGTTTGCTTGGCATGTGTTAAGAAAATTGAGTATTTAGGCATGTTGCGAAAAATAAGCTTGTGAGCTTTTGAACCTTAAACTTCTTTATATTATGCAGACTTATTTTTTCTTGAGTGTGTCATTCATGATTGATAGAACTCTAGAACTTGCTCTGGTATCTTCATTGAAGCCATGTGTGTGTACAATTTTTGAAAATGATCTAAGGCAATCTTTATTTAGCCTACTTAGCCTAAAAAGCCTATCTATGAACTCATGATTCCATAGTTAGCCAATTTTGAGCCAAAACTTTTATTCTGAGCCACATTGATCTTTAAAATTTACATGTTTTTATCCCTAAAATTTCTTGAGCTTATAGAAAATGAATAAGTTTAGGAGAGATGTGGTGAAAATTTATGAAAAGAGAGGAAGTTGGCAAAAGAAAGAGGGATGAGCAGTATCTTGGTAAATGAAAAAATACATGAAACTCGAAAAACAAAGAAAATCTCTGGAAAAAATTTTATAGAGAAAATCGAGCAAAGCAAAAAAAAATCTGAAAATTGTGAAAAATGAGAGCTTGAGGCTAAAGAAAAAGAAGAAAGGCAAAAAGACCTAAGAATGTGAAAAAAAAAAGGAGAAATAAGGGTGGAATTGAGTTGATAAAAAAAAACTGATATTATTGGGTTGGTGAATTGTAAGTCTGTATGCTTAAATTCTATTTGCTCAAGTCAAGTCACGTAATCCAAATTTCCCTACCCTTACAAAAGAGCCTACATTACAACCTAATAAAAGTCCTTCTTGATTCTTAGATTGTGCACACAAAAGTGGTCGAGATGTTAGACGATTTGCAAGCCTATGGTAATTCTACATTCACTGAATTGAATTTGAGCGTAAACACTATCCATACACTTCTGAGAGTCGAGTGATACACTACCTTCTTGTGAGTCGCGATGTCAAGTACATTCACTGAATTGAATTTGAGCGTAAACACTATCCATACACTTCTGAGAGTCGAGTGATACACTACCTTCTTGTGAGTCGTGATGTCAAGTACTCAAAAGAGTATAAATAGTGCCGAGTATATGAATAATTGATCTCTTGATAATAAATTGCATGGTTTTCTTTAGTACGGAGTCGAGTGCTATTTAATGTTTATAGTGTTCTTGGGTGTTCGTTCATTTTTACCCTTTGTATTATTTTTCTAAATTTCCTCGAGGACGAGCAATGCTTTAAGTTTGGGGGTATTTGATGAGTGTAAAATATACGTGCATTTGACGGCTTAAAATGATATATATTTGATGCATTTGCACGCATATTCAGTGTGTTTTACTTGGTTTCCCTTGTTGGGCATGATACTGCGTACTCTTGTAAATTTTACAGAAAACGGAGCTAAATTGGACAAAAGATGATAGCATTTTTCAAATGATATGTAAAAGAACAAGGTACGAGCAAAAATGTGAAGGAAAGAAGCATGGACGGTCAAAGAAAAGAGAATTTCCTTCAAAAAACGTCAAAACGCGCTAAAAGTTTCTAGCACTGACAGGGTTTATTATTTTGGCCATAACGTCCTCTACAACTTTCATGAATACCCCGAGATCAAATTCCTATCGCACGACCCGGCCGTGTGGGATTACACGGGCGTGCGACGTAACTGGGGCTAAATTGGTCTCCTTTTCTTACTCAAACTCTGCAAGTGATCTCTCCAAGCATCTATAAAAGGGGACCAAGTCTTGCATGGAAAAATATAACTTCATAAAGCAAAAACACATCAAATAACACAGGAACGAAGGAATCGAAGAGCTTCTGAGAGCAAAAGGCTAGGTTGTGAAGAACACCACAAGGCTTTCGCATCTAGGGAGCACAAGAGCTTCGAGGGCTTGGAGGAGAATCCATCCCGACAAGAAGAGGTTTTCTTTCTATGTCTAAGAACTCTATCGTGCTTATATGATGTCATAATATTGATTCGGATTTGTCTGTGAGTTTGTAATCAATGTTTGGCATATTTTTCGGATCTTAGGGGCATAATCGAAACTGTGGATTTGTATTAAATATGATTACTTGTTTTCTTAATTGCTTCATGCGTTCTATTTTATGAATTCGAGCACTCATTTATAATTGCTTTTTATCTGATCAATAAATTGCATGTCATACTTCTAGTCCATAATCCGACCAAGTGAGTTCTAGAAAGACGAAAATCGAATTCAGATATGAAACATGTGTGACAGACGTGTTTGTCGGGAGTCATTCAATTCACAAATCTTTTTGGAGTTAATAAGAATTGTAATGTTCTGACCAGACTACAATTGTTATTAATCAACTGTTAACGCACCACCTAACCAGGGAAGTAAATGATATTAGGAATTTGAACCCATAGGATTGCATGAATTGATTTTTAAAACTTTATTCGCATTTAATATTGAAGAAGCATGTTGAGATTATGTGCCTAAGGTTACTCCTAAAGATGTTGAAAATACTTGTGGGGTTCATAAATTTATTTCTTTTTATTTTTCTTTTTATTTTCAATTTTTAGTTAGTTTAGTTACTTGATTTTTCGGTTGCTTCAATAAAATTGGAATACGATGTTATTATAGCCTAAGTCTTTCGAGCTTCAATCCCTGAGGAATACGACATTGCTTGCCATTATTCTATAAACTACACTGTACACTTGCAGTTGTATGAACCAAAACAATTTTTGGCGAACATCCACTTCCTTCAGCCTTATCCAACATCAATCTCTGAGCCTCATAAGATACCTTATAAGCAGACTTCACCGAAAATTCCCATCCTTCGTGTGCCTCCAAAAAAAATGGTCCCTCTCCCAATTAGAATGGACAGGAGTGGAGACAATCGCCACAGCTTCATGAGGAGGAAATAGAGACCAAATAAGATCATGGTTCCATCCTTCTTCATTTTCCAACAGAAGTTCACTCACCCAAGTAGCTCTCTGATCGCACCACCCCTCTCCACTAGGTATGGAGAGCACCCTGTGAAGGTCCAAGGATGCTCACAAATCCTAGTGGATTTTCTATCAAAGAATTGCAATACTCAAATTTCTAGCAAAGAAAGTTTTTTTTAAGTTAATAAGACTTTTCCAAATGAATGAATCCATCGCCTTTGCAACCGTGTTGAGAACACCGCTTAGCACAATATTTTACCTTAAGAACCTTGCTTAAGCCTATTAGGTGGATCGTAACTCTCCATAGTTGTTTAGCCAATAACGCATCATTAAATTGTTCAATGCCTTGAAACCCCAGACCTCCAAATTCACCAGGGGATAGCCGGTCTACTCCATTTCATTCCAATGCATCTTTAAAGGTCCATGCTAAGAACTCCCCACCAAAATTTAGCCAAAATTTTGTTGAAATCCTCATAAATCCTTTTGGCGACTTGTAACAAGCCATGATATAGGTAGGTAACGACCGAGGACAAACTTGATAAGA
Organism: Rehmannia glutinosa; assembly: GCA_016081115.2. Taxonomy (NCBI): domain Eukaryota; kingdom Viridiplantae; phylum Streptophyta; class Magnoliopsida; order Lamiales; family Orobanchaceae; genus Rehmannia; species Rehmannia glutinosa. The sequence goes on along the minus strand of CM071924.1, from coordinate 62,371,309 downwards.
ACCTCTTTACCGCCATGCTAAGAAATATATTTTTCCAATTTCCTTTATTGGCAGCCTCACAAACACACTTAAAAATCTCCCTCTTTGATCTCCCAACAAGTAGCGGTAGCCCCAAATGTTTTAGACTGCTCTGCTCTTGAATACCACACAACTTTCTGCAAATTCTGTCTTTCTCACTATCTGACATATTATGACTGAAAAATATTGAAGATTTATCCATATTAACTTTCTGCCAGAAGCTGAACAAAATTGCTGAAGGATGTCTTTAACAATTGATGCGTGCAAAGAATTAGCTTCACAAAACAATAAGGCATCATCTGCGAAAAATTAATGAGTCAACATTGGAGCTTTTCTACAGATTTTGACCCCAACTAGGTTCTCCATTCTCCTAAACTGATTCAAAAGGCTTCAGAAATAATAAGGAAGAGATAAGGGGATAGGGGATCCCCTTGTCTAATCTCTCTAGAAGGAATAACAGGACCATGAGCCTCTCCATTAATCATGAAAGAAAAAGGATGAAGAATTGACACAAGAGATGATCCAATGAACAAATTTATGGGGAAAACCCATTCTAATAAGCACCATACTCAGAAATCCCCATTCCACCAGGTCATAGGCCTTCGCCATATCAAGTTTGATAGCCATACATTTGGTTTTAGAGCTTCTAAGTTTGTTCAGATAATGAAAATGCTCATGAGCCATAATGATATTATCAATAATTTGTCGACCAGAGACAAATGTCGTTTGACATTCATTAATACAGTGATTAAGACAAGGTTTCATTCTATTAGCCAAGATTTTAAAAATGATTTTATACACGGTATTACAAAGACTAATAGGTCTATAATGAGAAATCGAGGTTGGATTTTTGATTTTAGGGATAAGGGAGATAATGGTCTGATTAATGCTTTTAACCATTTTAGAATAGAGAAAGAAATTCCTAACAGCCTTACAAACATCCACATGAAGAATATGCCAGAAATGGTGAAAAAAAAGGAGACATACCATCAGGACCCGGTGCTTTGAATGGATGAAGCTCAAACAAAGCCTCTTTGATTTCCAAATCGGTGACTGGTCTGATAAGACTTTGTTGTTGAAGATGATTGACTGAGCAAGGGATGTCGTTCAAGATGGCCTGATTCTTTGAGGGATTAGAAGACTTAAACAGCCCTTCATAAAAATCAGCAACTTCGTCAACAATCTCACGAACTGATTCACAAATTTTACCACTCTCCCCCACTAGCCTGTCCAACGAATTGATTTTGTAGCGATGATTAGTACACGCATGGAAGAACTTGGTGTTTTTGTCTCCCTCTTTTAACCAATTCACCATAGACTTCTGTTTCCAGTAAAGTTCCTTCTTCCCATATGCATCTAGCAATTCCATCTTAAGATCATACCAAACCTTCCAGTCCATGTTCGCACCCTGTTTAGATAGACCCATCCTACACATTATGATTCTGCTCTGCACTTGAAATAGTGGGGTGCCACTTTGCTGAGAATGCCAAGCCGACTCTACCACTTCCTCACACCCCTGAATCCCCACCCATCTACTGTCAAAATAGAATCTCTTTTCAGTCACCTTGGAGGTAGGAGATTTGTCCAGCAACATAAGGTTATGGTCAGGCACCATCCTAAAAACATGATGAATTGTTGCATGCGGCCATTTCACCATCCACTCTAAAGACCCAAAACCTCTATCAGTCCTTTCTTCAATAAAATCCCCCTCTGTCTGAAGTTGGACCAGGTGAATCTATAGCCTGAGAAAGGCACTTCACCCATATCCATCTTACTAATAAACTCTCATAAATCCCCAAAATTGCCTCCTGTCTAGTTCTCCCCCATCTCTTATCTTACTCACCTAAGAGATCATTAAAATCACTCATAATAAACCAATTGGCACCCCATCTACCTTTCTCTCCAATAAGCATCCTCCATCGATCCTTTCTAAAAAGCAGACACGTACTTGCATGAATAAAGAGAGCCCATCCTTGATCACTATATTGATGGTGATTGTAATTAATCAACTTAATGAAAAAGTGAGATGCTTGTGCCCTTTATAGGGTATAAAAAGGATCTAGATTCTAGTGGTGTGTAAATATATAGATTGGTGATAATCATTGGAACTTGTTATACTTGGTAGGAATATGAAGTGCCTTGGCTATGTATCTTTTATTTTGTAAAAATCTTATGAAATTATATTAATGGTATGGAGACATGTCTAGAATGTCTAATGCTCTGGTGAAGTGATATAAGAATTTATTTAATTTTGTTGCTAAATTTCATTTTAGTATTAGATCTATGTCATTTGGCAGCTACATATACAAAACAAAAATGAAACAAACAGTGTCATGTGATTGCAATGTCAAAATTGGACTACGACAATCAATGCCTTCCAAAATCACGATTCGGGTAAAACCGATCATGAAGAGCCACCAAAAACCTGAAATAGACAGGATGGAGTTTAAGTTAGCAATCAAAACTTATTAGCACAAATCATAACAAATGGCATAGGCCGGCAGATATAGAGAGACTCACTCGCCATGATATCTTATGACAGTTGAACCTTATTTTTCTCGCACTTTCATTCTCAAGTTGTGTTTAAGTTGAAAACCATGATGCTGAATTGCATATATCTATAGTTGTACATCCAAGATGGCTTATATCATTGAAGATATTATATACATTTACATAATCTTCGGTGAAGTCTTATCCTCAATAGCTTGCATAAAATAATTGTGGCACCAAAAATTAGTGAATAAAAAGCCAAAAATGTTGAACATTAATAGGTAAGTTATTACTGGTAGGGAACTGGATGTATACTTCAATTCCAAAGAATTTGAATTGCAATCTGTGTGAATGAAGTTCCAAGTTCATGTTAACTGGTTTCTGCTTTGAAATTTCCTAGTAGAGACTTACAGTGGCATAACTGCATGATTGGATCTGGCTAGATCTTTCTGGAGTTTCATGTTTTGCTTCCAGTGATATGTTTTCAGCTGCTATCTTTTTGTACTAAGCATTGACTAATAAGACTTAGACAATTCCCTTTTACGATTAAAGGGGAGTGTGATTGCAATGGGTGTTTTGATATAGCATGTACAGACCTCAAAGTTTTGAGGACTCTTTATTACTTCAGACATGGATAGACTTTAAATTTTCTGAAAAATAATTTATGTAAAGCACAAAAGTTTGCTTAAGATGTTACTGATTTTGCTTCCTTAAGGAGTTTATTGAGCAATCTTACTAGTTTCCTGCTGACTAAAGAAATACATGAGGATGTAATTATGTGACAATAAAACACAAGATGATGGCCAAAATTCAGCTTGCTTTATATTTAGTAAAATAGAAGAATTATTTCCATAAAAATTTCCTAAATCTCTTGAATTACACAGCTTGACTCGTTCACTTGCACCTCAAATCCAGTTTGACTCATTTATCTAGAATAATTGTTGAATGCAGGTGTGCGGGGAAATGGAAGAGCTAATCCTACTCATTTATCTATAATAATTCATTTATATTCATGGGAAATGATTTTATAGTTGTAATTCCTATTTTACATTTTATATATTTCACATATTTATATTTACAAATGAACTAATCATAAGTTCTGATTTCATAATTTATTAGCTATAATTAGTTTTATTGTACTAAACATTGCTCCCATCTTTTCAGGTTGTTTTACCAAAGGGGTCGAAGGATGTTTCAGGACGTGTTTGTTCCATTTTCACTAGCACTGATTAGATTTTGTTTATAAATATTACTAGTAAGGATTTACAATTAAAGTTGACAAATTGGGAACTATAAGGATGTTGCAACATTAAGGCCTTTAAGTACTCGTTTGTATAGCTACATTTTGGCCTTTACGTATACTTGTTGTGCACATTTTGAATGGATGGTATAATGCATGTTATATTTGTTAATTTTGATTGTAATTAATTGTTTGTTGATTTAGATTGGTGAATATTGGTATTATTGTCGTTAATTAGAGGGGTAAAAACTAAAGCAACAACGCTTCTAAGCCGTTGTGGTTTTAAGCATCCACATCGGTTAAAAACCGATGTTACAAAGTGATGTTGTTATAAGAAACAACATCGGTGAAAAAACGTTGTTAAATAATTCACACTTTAACAACAGGGGCTTTAACATTGCTTATGTTCCTTAAAAGACATCGTTTCTTAACCGACGTTGTTTCACTTATTGACATCGGTGAAAAACTGATGTTGAACACCGCCCTTTTAACAACAGGGGTTTCAACATCGGTTTTGTTCATCATTTGACATCGGTTAAAAACCGATGTCTATTAGTTTTTTTCTTGTAGTGTCTGCTTTCAACCATTCACCAAACTGCCCATCCCTCAACGAACCCTGTTGAATGTCCCCATTTCGAACCATACAACTTCTCTCAAAGTTATCTATTATTCCACAATAGTAGCATAACCCCAATAAATTCTCATATTTAAATTCCACCCACCAAGAAGTATCACCCGAGTTTGATATTGATGCCTCTAAGCAAAGATGGTTTTTTCAAGTTAACCGACACCAATAATTTCACCATTCTACCCTTGGAGCTACGAATCCAGGAATCAATATCAATAGTGTTATCAAAAACCTTCCCAATTTTCAAGCTGTATCATTAGAAATCCAATGATTCGGGATATTCCACAGTTCGACCCATAAATCCACCACATCGAACACTTCCTTCTCTATCACCATTCCTTCATACCATTTTTTTAAGCAGGATGTATTGGTTGTCAAAGGACCAAACTTTACCGCACATCACTTTCTCCAAATCTTCATTATTCTTAAACACAAATTGATATAAGTTACTCCCTAATTCTCTAATCACAAAAGGAGCTTTCGTAGACCATATACTCTGTAAGGTGTTTTTCAGAACCAAAAAGCTTACTTTCTTGCTTCCATGGATTTTTCCAAACAGGCTCAAACGACTTTCACAAATACTAGCTTCCACATCATGAACATCCAGCTCAACACCCTGTTCCTCAAGTTTCTACAACGAAAACTTCTGAAGACTACCCACCAGCTCACAAGCCATCCTGAAAAGCACCCTAACTCAGTCAACACCTCCAGCTCCAAAGCTCACCTACCTGCAACAATAAGAAACTAAAAGAGACTAAGAAGAGAAAAATCCAAATTGAGCACCGGACCCTCGGAGAGAAAGAAGGAGCAACCAAGGGTGAGAAGAGAAAAGAAAAGAAAAAGAAAAAACTGAGGCAAAGGGACAATAGAACAGTAGCCCCAAGACACTAGCGGAGACAAGGAAGACTAACAGGAAACATAGGGGCAGCTGAAGCAGCCTAGGTGAATCTAGAGGCGGATGAATGAAGAAGAAAGCACTAAAAGAAAAGACCGCCACCGGAAAATTAGGTCAAAAACTAAAATTCCTCTAGCGGGAACATAACACGCTCTACAGGAGTTTTGATTGTTCAGTAAATACAATTTTTTCTTGTGATTTTCGTTCATTAGCATAAATTGGATTAGGGTTTTGCTTCTTCAAAAATTGATTAATTGAGTACATAAATGGATTTGCCTTGGTTGGATATTGGATTTTTTAGTAGATTGATTCGCCATTCTTGTGAACATTTAACATAAATTGTACTTGAGTTTTGATTGTTCAGTAAATATCTTTCGAAACACTTCATTTTGTTTTTGTTTTTTTTAGATTTCAAAAGTGTAATTTTATATCATGAACTTGATGGTTGTACTTATTTCGTGTGGATCGATCCATCCATGCGAATGTGAGCTCGGCAAATTATTCCAGAATTGCTGGAAAAAATAATAGATTGGAAGAGGATTCTTAACGTGTCGACATGCTTGAAAATGAATTTAAGCGTAAGAGATCAATTGAGAAGTGGTTGTGGGTTGCACTTATGATGTCATGGATTGTATTGTATATGTTAAAGTGATACGAGAGATGGCTAGAAAATATTGAACTGTAATTGTAATGATCTTAGGTTTATTATGTTCGGATTAGTACATGGTCAAATTACAATTTTCAAATGTCGTATGAATTTAGAACAAGTTCAAAAACATTTGGTGATTTTTAGCATAGGAATGCACTTAACTGATAATGTATTTTAGTTTGTCTAATTGTACATGTAATTTTGTTATATTCATAGTTGTGCAATAATTGGGACTCACAAAAGGTAAAGTTACAAAAAACTCTTAAGTACTAATTGGATAAGTATATTAACTAGCTGTAGATTTTAAGTTCCAAAACATACCACGCAGTTAATTCAACAAAAATATAGATTAAGTTCCAAAACATACCACATACACATGTCCCAACAGTTTAGGTTGACATAAACATATCAACCAACTTCATCAAAAACACCATGATGCTTCCAGTTTAACAATACGTACAGTTAATAAAAACCATAGCAACTTTTTCCCATTGACCGAAAAACCAGTATCTTCCACCATTACATTTGTTTGCATCTGACTGAATTTTGTTTTCTTAGTAGCTTTGCTTGTGGAAAACCTAACACCCTCAGTGAAACTGCTACTTCCTACATGTTTCCAAGTAGGCTTTTCCAATGCTTTTGGTCCCTCACTAGCTTTGGCTTTCAGTTTTCCCTTGTTCATTGAACTACAACAAACCTCTTTGGATTTTTTTGTTGTGCTTTAGGTCTTTGTACTGCATATAATTCGAGGTTTGCTCACCTGTAGACCACAACATATACATAAGTCTCATTGATTGTCATTCTAGGGTGTGTAACAACTCTTTGTTATCTACATACCTTCAACTTGGACTTCAAACCAAGTGATTTTGTTTGAGTCCGTGATTGTTGTGTCGGTACAACTTTGACCCCAAGTTTTCATTTTCCACAAGGTAATGGAAAATTTGTTCATTGCATTTCAATTTTTTCCCAGTAGCTATATCATCCCTTTTGGCAAATAACCTTTTCTTTACATTTCCTCTTACTTCAATAGAGTTTGGTGAAGCTCGTGAAGACTTTTTAGGGGATGGAGATGCTCCTGACATACCCCATGGTGAACTTAATCTCAAACTCCTTCTCAAGCCCTATGTGTCAATATATAAAAAAAACAGAAAAGGCCACGAACTTTAATTGAATGATGACTAACTATAACACATACCAGGTTTGCATCTGACTCAACATCAATATAGTGTGTACAGTCTATTGGGCCTTCCTCAATTTTCTTCTTTCTCATCACCTGATGAAAAAATTGACTTTAAATACTTAATATGCATAAAAATGTAAAATCCGTACACATGTAAAAGTTAAATATAACTTGTTTGGCATTGCCCTTTCAGAAATAGAAGTAGGAACTTCCAAACCTTCAGAACCTCTCATTTCCTTGAGCAATGGACAACCCCTTGCATTGTGATTGGGTTTTTAGCATTTAGAACAAGTCATTGTAACCCCTTTCTTACTCAATCTAGTAGATTGCTTGTCCACTTTGTTTCATCTACTCATTTCTTCTTGTTGTACTTTTGGTCCTTCCTCGTGAACTCTCACAGGCTAGGGGTATCAATGGTGTCTTATCCACCTTGGTCCACACATCAGGCCCATCCATTGCAGTCATGAGATAGTTTTAGGTCCTTATGAAGGTCTCTTTCTTGTACATCTATCCACATAGTCTTTAGGATTGTACCCCATGTAATGCATCCAACTAATGGCATGTGCACATGGGATTCCAGTAAGATCCCATCTTCTGTAATGGCATGTCTGATCACCTAAGTGAAATTTAAACATTGTCCCTAACCCACTTTCAATCTCAAACTATTCTTAACCATTCCAATGTGCAATGAATTCCATAACCTTTTTCTTAAGCTCTTGCGACGTTTATAGACTTTAGGACACAAATCCCCATCATATGTGTCCATCTGATTCCTCCTTAAGTATATTCTTCTTACTAGAATGACCCTAATAGTTTCAAGTATTCTAATAATAGGTATGTTTCTTACTCTCAATATCAAAGCGTTGAAACTTTATGAAATATTATTCAACAACATATCACATTTTGAATGACTGTTAAAGTGAGACCTAGACCGGTGTGAATTATGTAATTAAGCTAACCAATCATAAGTAGGCACATGTCTTTCTTTAAGTTCGTCCATAGTTTTTTCAATTTCCACAACACTAGTGGCCGTAACAACCTTCCACAAAAAAAATTCAATGTCAAACCTTTATGAACTTGTTTAACATTTTTGTAAAGTTGCATCACACATAAGTGTCTATGGAATCAACAAGAAATTTCCGTTTATCTGACATTATTGTCCAGTGATAAGTATTGTCATGTTCAAATCCTGGGTAAGCAACTCCACAAACTACATACAAGATTTTTCTTTTCCTTCTCCACTACAACATAGGAAAAGGGATACATGCAATTGTTTGAGTCTATTCCTATAGAAGTTAAGATCATCCCACCACTTGGAGTCTTTATATGACAACCATCTAGAAAATCCACAGGCCTGCAATCCTCTAGGAAACCATCCTTCAAAGCACCCCCAACAGATATAAATTCTTTTTAATATTGCCTGATCTCCTACTAGTTTAGATTATATCTTCACTGTGGTTCCTGGATTTGTATTTTTAATTTCTTTACTCCCAAGCTTTTCTACAATTTCTTTTGTCCTATACAATTAGCCTTTAGTGAATAGAAGCTTCATGTCTTTTTGTAGAATTTGATCATTGAATCAATTGGCCATCTAGAATCAAACAAATTATTTTGTCAGTACACATCAGCTAACCATTTTGAATTTGCATGAGAAACTCTCTGTTATCTGGAACACCTGTGCTTACCAATGAGAGTTTTAATTTGCATAGTGTTCTGATCTGACTTCTTGGAAGCATACAAAATCCAAGGATATGTCTTGTGTTTACACTTAGCGTGGACTTTCCAATTTTCATTTATTGTGAAAATTATATCTCTTCCTTGTTTAATTGAATGTTATCTAACTGTTTTCCAAAAAATGGCATGTCCCCAAACTGCATTCCAAGTTCTACAACTTGATTGAATATGGGATGACCTTTATTTATTTTAGATGTTTCTTCACGTAAGCCATCACTATCAGAATCAATTGGCACTTTGGATTCAAAGTCTTTTATTTCCATTTCACCACCATCCACAGAATCAACTGAGGACCTTTTTCCATTATTCATGCCAATTATATCTTCATTATCTCCAACAAATGAAATGGGTTCATCCACATGAGGAAAATGTTGAATGTATTCTTTAGATGACTCAGTTTCATTTTGATAAACCCTAACATTTTCATGTTCAAAAAATATACCAATCATTCTATTGCCATCAATCAAGTTCACCATATTCTAAACATCCAAATCGGTTTTTAACTAAAATAAACCAGTGCAATCACTAACCCCTCTCCTACTGCATTGAAAACTCTGAACATTCTTCAAACATATCTCATTGCCCATACTAATTACCTCAATCGGAAACAATTCATCAGGGCTGCAATAGTAAATGTGAGCTATTTCTCTATTAATATAACATTTTTACCAAGGTTAATAAACAAACAGAATGATGCATCCTAATAGTAAAATATTCAGAATTTGGACCTGAAAAATAAGAAACAGTGTACATGTCAGATGATGTTCAAAAATGGGGGAACAATAAATATGGATAAAAAATTAAACTTGTCAAATATCCATAAAACACAACCTAGATTCCCAACAAAAGGGCCTACACGCCATATCAAAGTTAGATGAAATGAATATAGAATACAAAAACAGTGACCACACAAAAAACATATTCCTCATAGATTAGAACAAAAGACCTGAATTTAGTCCCCCCGCGTTGGAGATTGCAAAATGTATTGCAAAATATAGACAACGTTAAACCGTAACTGTACAACAAACACTAATACAAAACAAATGATACATTAAAATAATCATATTGTTTATTTGAACAAGGATTAACTAACTAAAAGATCACATTTTTCATATTACTTACCATAATCCGGACTCTTTTCTAGGAGGCATATCACCATCGTCAGACTTCCAAATCTTCCACACCATTGAATTATTTTAACCTTTAAACCATGAAATCACTTTTCGAGTTTTTGAAGGAGTGAAATAGCCTATAGAGCTACAAATTGAAAGAGGATGTCGTATGAATATTAGAGTTTTCTTTGTTCCATTGTTAAGAGTTGGACCAATTTAGGTATTTGGGTTACGCATGATAAGCACATGACACTGATTTAAGAGGTAGTTGGGCTCGTTGAATGGACGATTCTACCCATATGAAACACGCATGCAGAACATGTGCTAGAATCTATGAGGAATATTCCACCGACGGGATGAAAAAATGACTTTGTAGAATTTTTCGTATAGATGTAGGGATTACGTAGAAAAAAAATACGTTTAGTATGTAATGTAGAAAAACACGCATAGTTTGGGGGGTAAAAAAAAATCCTTATAATATATGATGCATGCAAATGAAAATCCAATAAATAGTATTTGTGTACATCTCGAACAGTGTATGTGCTTGGTATGCGCTAAAAAACTATGCTCGCTGGATTGTGCAAATTAGGTTAATGAAATTATATTTTTATGTTATGTGAATTAATGCATGTGAGAACTAAACAATTATGTAACTCACTATATATAGCCCTGGTTTTAATATATAAACCTTTTTATAATTGCATAGGTTATTAGCATATCCCCGTCTTTAAGTCTTCTTAATATAAAAAAAAATCTAATTTAATTTTTTTTTTCTTAATAAAAAATGCTAATTAAAAAAATGATGTTTACTTTGAAATCCTTGCATTTTACATGCGATGGTTAAATCACGAAATTCACTGCTTATAAATTTTGGGAAATGTTACAGTAGTCAATGAGAGTGTTTCATAAAGAAACATTAATATTGGCCTATATGATCTGGTAATAATCACAAGATTTTCATATCTTAGACCCATCTTATCCGTGTATATTCAGAAAATAAACAGTTGCACTTATTAAGTAAACCTTTTGCATTTTCTTTCTTTCCAAGAAAGAAGCAACTAATTGCACAAAAATAAAGAAATCAATTGTAGGAAAAAAACTCTTGATTCTTCTATATTTCATTTATGTTTTCACATTTAACACAATCGAGTGGATATTAGTCCAAACTCAACTTAATGCAGTAGAAAAGTATTGCTTGTAATTTGTTTATTGCAATAGTAGTAATCCTGCATTTAATTGAAACTCCAATGGAAATTGTGCTAATCTTTTAACATTTTATGGTTATATAATTGCAACTTTCCTTTTTCCTACTCTTTATCAACGAAATCTCAATCTAATTCTCAACACTGTCGATTAAGTGTGTTTTCTGGACATTTTCTACACCCCATTCTTCGTATAACTTTCATACTCTCTTCTTTAATTCCATTTCAAATCGAGAATAAAAGAATACTCAACTTTTTCTTTCCCAATTACATTTATGGAGGATATCGGGTTCCTCAATTAACCAATTTTTTTGTATTTGATTAAAATGAATTTGTTATTGCATTATCTTTAGTTTCAAATATTTCCATAATTTATGTGTTCTCTTATATATATTGATTTATTCAGTTAAAGTTTTAAGATTTACCAATCAATTCCAAAGATAAATTGCATAGAATAGGATTCAACTATGATAAAATATGTAAAACAAAATATTTTAAGAAATTTTTTATATGAATTGATAGTTCATATTAACCTTTTTTCTTATATTTCGAATGATTATGTATTCTAGAAGAGAATAATATATGATGCATGCAAATAAAAATCCGATAAATAGTCATTGTGTATATCTTGAACAAGTGTATGTGCTTGGGATGCGCAAAAAAATTACGCTCGCTCGTTGGTGCAGTTTAGGGCTATGAATTTATATTTTTATGTTATGTCTATTAATGTATGTGAAAACTAAGCAATTATGCAACTCATTATATAGCTCTGATTGTTAATATATAACATTTTTAATAATAGCATAGGCTATTGGCATAGCCCCGTCTTTAATCCTTCTTAATATAAAAAACAAATGTACTTTAATATGTTTTCTTAATAAAAAAAAACTAAAAATAAAAATTCTCATTAAATAAAAATGAGCTTTATGATTATTTTGGGAATCACTACACTAGTAATTGAGAGAGTTTCATAAAGGAACAATAACATTGGCCTATATGCTATGATAATTAAGTACAAGATTTCCATATCTTAGACCAATTTTGTTTGTGTATATTCAGAAGATAAAAAGTTTGACTGATTAATTAGAACTTTTTTGTTTTTAATATTTTCCGTTTCTTTCCAAAAGAAATGAGTTTAATTGTAGGAAAAAGTTTATCGATTCTTCTATATATTCATTCATGCTTTCATATTTAACACAAGCGATTGGATATTAGTCGAAACACAACGTAATGCAGTAGGAAAGTGTTGTTTATAATTTGTTATTGTAGTACTTGTAATCCTCAATTTAATAGAAACTCCGATGGAAATTGTGCTATTCTTTCAACATTTTATGGTTATATAGTCCCTTCATTGCATCTGTCCTTTTTCTGTTCCTTTTCAAGGAAAACTCAACCCAATTCTCAAAACTTTGTCGATCAAGTTTTTTTTTGTAGATTTTCTAAACCCTATTTCCTATGACTTTATACTCACTTCTTCAATTCAATCTCAAATCGGGTATAAAAGAACCCTCAACTTGTTTTTTTTTTTTTTTGCCAATTATATTATGAACGAAATTGGGTTTCCCAATTAACCAATTTTGTATTTTGTTTGATTAAAATGAATTTATTTTTGCATTATCTTTAATTTCAGATATTTTCATAGTTTATGTGTTTTGTCATATAAATCGATTTATTCACACTACAAGAAAGTTGCAATTTAACGAGGAAATTTTTCCTCGCTAACATTGGTGATTTCTTCGCAAATGGAATTTAGCGAGGAAATATATTCCTCGCGTGTCTCGCTGCTATAAGACCGTCACAAACCTATATTGACAGCATATGTTCAAAATTCCTCACAAACTTTAGAGAGGAAATTTTCAATTTCGCAGCTAATGTACAAATTTATTAATTTCCTCGCTAAAGTGGATAAAATGTGAACATTAACCACAAATCTATTATTTTCCTCGCTAAAATAGATACAATTTTATTTATATATCGTGTGTACATTTTTATTTATTTTTTAGGCTATTTTTATTAGTAAATTAATCACAATGCTCATTCAATAGAAACTAAACAAATAAAGTTGAGTTTAAGCACTTATGGTCAATTGTTGATTGTAATCAACCACAACAAATTTTTCCTTTCTTGAAGGGAACTACAACAAATTTCATTGAATGTAATATGTTCTAACATTGTTTCAAAACCAAAAGATAAAGTTCCCTCAAAAAGGTCAACATCGCTTGAAGAAACATCCTCTTCGATTTAGTTATCACCAGTCTGAAAGAATAAATATATATAAAAATTAGAGCAAAATATTAGACCACATTTTATTTTGATTGTAATACATAAACAACTCATAAGACTGCCCAAAGAAAAAACCAGACTTAGAAATGCATTGTAGTAAAGAACTAAGACAAAAGAAACAAGTAGGCAAGTAGTAAAGAACTAAGACAAAAGAAACAAGTAGGCAAGTTATAAAAATTAGGAATATATGGGTGAAAATGATTCTTGTTTCTCTGCCCAATAGATAGTTAGATATAACAATCACTAAGTAAAACAACTTCTAACTATGACTCTTTTTCCTCCATGTATACCCCACGAACATTCTTTATGAGTTCAATTTGGATAAGAAACCAAACATAAATGACGATCCATCTTACATAAGAATTGGTAATGTACTTGGATGAGCCCACAATAATGCAAAACATTTTCTTTTAAAAATGAAGAGAAAGCTAAATAAGAATTGGTAATGTACTTGGATGAACTTCCTCCAACAAAACTCATAGAATAATCAGGACGTGTCGATGTAATTAACATTTCCCATTAGGCATCATATATAAAATTTTACAAAAAGGTAGAAGATTTGAAGAGAAAACCATGCAGGAGGCTTCGAGGAAAGTCACTTTTTTTCTTTTAGGATCCCACTCAACTTTGTTATCAGCACGAACTCTAACACTTGTTAAATCCCTGAAGTTCGCACCATAAATGGATTGTGTATGTGCAGCTGAGATTTTAGGGGGGGAGGGGGTGGAAATTTAACATTTTATGCCCAGCTTATGCATATTATCTCAACAACTGAACTTACATGAGTAATAACAGTGCTGTAACGCGACCATATAACTCCAGTTGCCATAACAACTGCGGAAAAAATTCATAGGAGTAGATAAAATCAGTTCCATGAAAGATTAAAAGAGAATAACTTGTTGCTAATGTGGAACAAAAAATGGTGAACTTAAATTGTCAGATTCACATATCAATGAAACAGTCATTATAGATACATTTTTATGTCTTACTTGCAAACCCATAAAAGACAAAAAACACCTGAATCATCTAAGAAAATTAAAAAAAAAACAAAAGATCATCAAGCATCACTCGCCAATCTGCTGGGGATATGAAACTTTCTCTAGGGATTTAGTGGAGTCAGCAAGATTGGCTATGCTAATGCCCCACTTGAATGTTGGTATGAACTGCACCATAAAACATAAAAGCGTAAGTTCTACTTAGAAATGGCAACATCAATTCTAGAAATTTGTAAACAAAAGTTAAAGTGAACCTCACTAAGAAAAAACATAAAGCAAACTCAGTTTCACAGATATATTTGATTGTGAATCCCGGATGAAACAAGAATTATGATACAAATAACTATACAAACAAGGTAGCTAAAATCCAATATTATCACATTCACCAGGATGCTAAAACAAACCATGTTCCCTCAATAGAGAAGTTTTCTGTCACTCCAATTGTAGTAGCATTTGAAGCAGGAGCTACGTATTACTAGGATAATAATACACAACAACTGACTAGAAATATCAGTAGTACATCAAGCTGAAAGTTGTTTAAGTTTCGTAACATTACCACCCTCATAATCAGATTCTTCCCCTATTCATCAGTTTTTTTTTTTTTGAGAAACCCCTATTCATCAGTTATTATACATTGATAAGTCGTCTTTTTAACAACCTAATTTCCATCTTCCCAATTTGACTACCACGGACCACCATCCATGAACATCTTTGTGAAACAAATTTGCACTGAAAACACAAGCAATTATCT
The DNA here is from genome assembly GCA_016081115.2 of Rehmannia glutinosa. NCBI lineage: Eukaryota > Viridiplantae > Streptophyta > Magnoliopsida > Lamiales > Orobanchaceae > Rehmannia > Rehmannia glutinosa. The sequence continues at coordinate 62,356,132 of CM071924.1, read as the reverse complement.
TATTAGCGTGCGAAACAATTCAAGTGAAACCAAACACAAACAGTTCCAACATACAATCTTTTTCACATCCGTAATTGAGAGGATAGAACATACACTCAATTACCCAAAAAAAGAACAACAATAATCCCACGAACAAAAGAACAACAATCTAGATCATTTGTGTGCAATTTCTTCTGGTTCTAAGTATTTATTTCAAATAACTTCCATGTAGTTAATAGAAGCAGAAACACTGGCGTAAATACAAGAAATATCAAGCTAGAAATACAGAAAATCCTAACTGATGATTTGAGGATCCTATAATTAAAACAAAAACGAGAGAAGATAGACTCGTTGCTACACTAGAAATATAAACCATCTTAAATTTTCAGTTCAGTAGAGATAAGAGCAGTATGGGAGTTCAACGGCGAAGTCGATAAACCTTCCATTCTAGTGTATCTTTGACATCTATTAGTATAAAAAGTAAGACATGATTAGCAAGCGTCCTGTCGTGAACATATTCGAATGGCTTCTAATTGTTATTTAACAAAATAGGGTAACAAAAGAACTTGATGGTTAATTTTTTCCCCATGTAGGCTAAAGGATATTAACACCCAAAAAAAACGAAAACTACATAAAGTTTCTATTACTGGCATATGCAATTCCCCGTGAAGGACATGAATTTACCTTGGACTATAGACAATAACAGAAGATGAACTAGAGGATGGCTAGAAGGAAAGACCAATAAAGACATGAAAAATATCTATCATCACATTTGAAGTTAAAGCTTAAAGTACCATAATTGTTTCCCCATAATATTCACATGATTGTCAAGTTGTTTATTATCTGAGCACTTTGGTCAACTTTCCTCATGATTCTAGCACCGCACGTTGTCTGATTTCGGCGAGTGTGAAATTGATTTTTCTGGCGCTGGCCACTCAACTACGGCACCACCTTATTGCACCATCGCTTGATTTTTCAAATGAAAGGCGAAGAAGTTGATTTGAGCAAAAAACAAATTCGATTAGAATCATAGAAGGTAAACATGAATTCGGTTATAATCATACAAGGTAAACATGAATTCGATTATAATCGGAGAAGGTAAACATGAAATCGATTAGAATTTGGGAGTCCTGTACTTGAAGAATGGCCAGACGGCGGTCCCCCACCTTGCTGTTGCTATCAAAAGTTGTATTTGGGAGTGAGCAAATTTGGGAGTGAGGTATTCGCTTGAGATTTAATTAGGGATTGCTCAGCTGAAATATTTTCGAAGAAACTATGATTTTGCGGGGTATTAATTTTTTTTTTTTTTTTTTTTGGGGGAGTGGGAAAGATTTTTGGTGGCGAAATTTTCATTGAATATCCGTTGCCAAGCGACAAACTTTTAAAATTATATTTAAATAAAGCGAGGGCTTTGGCGATGAATGGAGTCAATCATGGGCGCAAACTTTAGACAGGGAATTTCACATTTTTCATAAGCAAAGGAATTTTAGTGACAAATGTTAAATTTCTTGTAAAATTTTCCTCACTAATTTTCGATTTTCTTGTAGTGTCACTAGAAGTCTTTATATTTACCAATCAATTCCAAAGATCATATGGAGCTGGATTTGATATTTCATAATATTCTTAAAAAAACTATATATTCATATGAATTTTTTTTTTTTTTGAGGAAAATATATTCATATGAATTGATATTTCATATTAATACTAATTTCTTCTATTTCAAATGGTTATTTATTCACGAAGAGGTATAATATATGATGCATGCAAATGAAAATTAAATAAATAGTCTTTGTGTAATCTTGAATAATGTATGTGTTTGGCATGCGCAAAAACATTATGCTCGCTCGCTTGTGCAAATTTAGTCGATGAATTTATATTTTAGGTTATGTGCATTAATGCATGTGAAAACTAAACAATTATGGAACTCAAAATATATAGTGCCGATTATTAATATATAGCACTTCTTATAATAGCATTGGTTATTAGCATTCCCCATCTTTAAGTCTACTTAATTTAAAAACAAATGTATTTTCATTTGATTTCTTAATAAAAATATAAAATAAAAATATTACTAAATAAGAATGAGCTTTACTTTGAAATCCTTACATTTTCCATGTGACAGTTAAATAACGAAATCCATTGCTTATAATTATTTTGAAGAAACATTAATATTGACCTATATGTTCTGATAAGCACAAGATTTTCATATCTTAGATCCATTTTATCCGTCTATATTTAGAAAATAAATAGTTGCACTAATTAATGAAAACCTTTTGTATTTTTTATTTATTGTTTCTTTCAAGAAAAGCGAAGCGATTACTGAAATTGAAGAATACAATAGTAGGAAAAGAAATCTTGATTCTTCTCTATATTTTCATTTATGTTTTCATATTTAACACAAGCGAGTGGATATTAGTCCAAACACAACTTAATGTTTTCCTATGACTTTATACTCACTTTTTTAATTCAATCTCAATTCGAGTATAAAAGAACCCTCAACTTGTTTTTTGCCAATTATATTATGGATGAAATTGGGTTCCCCAATTAACCAATTTTGTATTGTGTTTGATTAAAATGAATTTGTTTTTACATTATCTTTAATTTTAGATATTTTCATAGTTTATGTGTTCTCTCATATAGATCGATTTATTCGGTAGAAGTCTTAATAATTGCAAACAATTCCAAAGATAAATCATATGGAGCTGGATTTAATTGGGATAATACATGTGAAATATAATATTCTTAAAAAACCTATTCATATGAATTGATATTTCATATTAATACTAATTTCTTCTATTTGAATGATTATTTATTCTCAAAGAGGTATAATATATGATGCATGCAAATGATGAAAATCAAATAAATAGTCTTTGTGTAATCTTGAATAATGAATGTGCTTGGGATACACAAAAACATTATGTTCCCTCGCTTGTGCAAATTTGCTCGATGAATTTATATTTAGGTTATGTGCATTAATGCATGTGAAAACTAAACAATCATGGAACTCAAAATATATAGTGCCGACTATTAATATATAGCGCTTCTCATAATAGCATAGGTTATTAGCAATCCCCATCTTTAAGTCTACTTAATATAAAAACAAATGTATATTAATTTGATTTCTATAAAAATATAAAATAAAAATCTTACTAAATAAGAATGAGCTTAACTTTGAAATTCTTACATTTTCCGTGTGATAGTTAAATCACGAAATCCATTGCTTATAATTATTTTGAAAAATGCTACACTAGTAAATGGAAGTGTTTCATGAAGAAACATTAATATTAGCATATATGTTCAGTAAGCACAAGATTTTTATATTTAATTAGACCCATTTTATAAAATCTATATTTAAAAAATAAAAAGTTGCACTAATTAATGATAATCTTTTGTATTTTTTATTTATTGTTTCTTTCCAAGAAAAAAGCGAACTAATTGCACAAAAATGAAGAATACATTTGTAGGAAAAGTAATCTTGATTCTTCTCTATATGTTCATTTATGTTTTCATATTGAACACAAGCGAGTGGAAATTAGTCCAAACACAACTTAATGCAGTAGAAAAGTGTTGCTTGTAATTTGTTTATTGGAATTTGCAATAATTGTAATCCTGCATTTAATAGAAACTTCAGTGGACATTATACTAATCTTTCAACATTTTATGATTATATAGTCCATTCATTGCATATGTCCTTTTTCCTACTCTTTTTCAATGAAAACTTAATCCCATTCTCAACACTTTGTTGATCAAGTGTGTTTTTGAGATTTTCTCAACCCTATTTTTCCTGTAACTTTATACTCCATTTTAATTCAATCTCAAGTACAGTATAAAAGAACACTCAAAATTTTCTTTTGGAAATTATATTATGGATGAAATCAGGTTCCTCAATTAACCAATTTTGGTATTGTGTTTGACTAAAATGAATTTATTTTTGCATTATCTTTAATTTCAGTTATTTTCATACTTAGTGTGTTCTCTTATATATTTGGTTTATTAGTAGAAGTTTTAAGCTTTACCAATCAGTTCCAAATATAAATCATATGGAACTGGATTCAACAAGATAAAACATTTAAAACAAAATATTCTTAAAAAATTCTTCATATGAATTGATAATTCATATTAATCTTAATTTCTTCTGGTTCGGATAATTATTTATTCTAGAAGAGATATAATATATGATGCACGCATGATAATCTTTGTGTACATATTGAGCAGTATAGGTGCTTGGGATGCGGAAAAAAGTTATGCTCGCTCGCTTGTGCAATTTAGAGCTATGAATTTATAATTTTATGTTATGTGCATATTAATGCATGTGAAAACTAAACAATTATGCAATCACTATATATAGCCCCGATACTACTATATAACACTTCTTATTATAGCATAGGTTATTAGCATATCCCCATGTTTAAGTCTTCTTAATATAAAAACATATATGTACCTTAATTTGTTTTCTTAATGAAAAGTCTAAAATAAAAATCCAAATTAAATAAAAATGAAGTTAAGTTTGAAATCCTTACATTTTCTGTTCGATATTTAAATCATGAAATCGACTACTTACAAATATTTTGGGAAACACTACATTAGTAACTGAGAGAGTTTTATAAAGGAACATTTTATTGGCCTATATTTTCCGATAATTAAGCACAAAATTTTCATATCTTAGACCTATCTTGTTCGTGTATATTCAGAAGATAAAAAGTTTCATTAATTAATGAAAACTTTTTGTTTTTGTTATTTTATGTTTCCTTCCAAGAATGAAACATACAGTTACGGAAATAGTGAGTTCAATTGTAAGAAAAAAATTCTTGGTTATTCTATATTTTCATTTATGTTTTCATATTTAATACAAACGAGTGAATACATTAGCCCGAACACAACTTAAGGTAGTAGAAAATGTTGTTTGTAATTTGTTATTGCAATAGTTATAATCCTGCATTTAACAGAAATCCGAGTGCAAATAGTGCTAATCTTTCTATATTTAATGGTTATATAGTCCCATGTCCTTTATCCTTCGCTTTTTCAAGAAAAACTCAATCAGATTTGCAGCAGCACTATTTATCAAGTGTGTTTTCTGGAGATTTTCTAAACCCTATTTTTCCTATAACTTTATACTATCTTCTTTAATTCAATCAAAAATCGGTTATAAAATAACCCTCAACTTTATCTTTAACCAATTATATTATGGACGAAATCAGGTTCCCCCAATTAACCCATTTTGGTATTGTGTTTAATTAAATATGAATTTGTTTTTGCATTATCTTTAATTTCACTTATTTTCATACTTTATGTTTTCTCTTATATATATATTGATTTTTTCACCAATAAATTCCAAAGATAAATTGTATGAACTGAATTCAACTAGGATAAAACATGTAAAACATAATATTCTTAAGAAATTCTTTATATGAATTGATAGTTCTTGTTAATCATTTTTTCTTTTGTTTCGAATGATTATTTATTCTAGTAGATGTATAATATATCATGCGTGTAAATAAAAATCCAAAAAATAGACTTTGTGTACATCTTGAATAATGTATGTGCTTGGCATGCGCAAAAATATTATGCTCGCTCGCTTGTGCAAATTAGGTCGATGAATTTAAATTTTATGTTATGTGCATTAATGGATGTATATACTAAACCATTATGTAAGCCACTATGTTTGGCACTTATTATTAATATATAACAAACCTTATTATGGCATAGGTTATTAGCATATTCACAATTTTAAGAATACTTAATATAAAAATAACCATTGTATTTTAATTTGTTTTCATAATAAAAAATCTAAAATAAAAATCCTAATTAAATAAGGATGTTCTTTAATTTGAAATATATATATATTTCATGTGAGATAGTTAAATCATTAAATCGACTGCTTATAATTATATTGGGAAACGCTACACTAGTAAATGAAAATGTTTTATAAGGAAACATTTATATTGGCCTAAATGTACTAGTAAGCCTGATTTTCAATCTTACACCCATCTTATCCGTTTATATTTAGAAAATAAAAAGTTGCAATAATTAATGAAGACCTTTTGTATTTTTGTATTTATTGTTTCTTTCAAAGAAAAAGCGAACATCTTGCACATAAATAAAGAATACATTTGCAAATGCAAGAAAAGACACCATAATTCTTCTATATTTTCATTTATGTCTTCACAAGCGAGTGGATATTAGTCCGGCCCATAACTTAATGCGGTAGAAAAGTGTTACTTGTAATTTGTTGTTTGCAATGGTGGTAATCATGCATTTAACATAAATTCAATGGAAATTGTGCTAATCTTTCAACATTTTATGGCTATGTAGTTCCTTCATTGTATCAGTCCTTTTCTACTCTTTTCAAGCAAAACTTAATCAATTCTCGGCATTGTTGATCAAGTGTGTTTTCTAGATATTTTCTAGACCCTATTTTTCCTATAACTATATAACCTCTTCTTTATTAAATCTCAAGTCAGTATAAATGAACTCTCAACTTTTTCTTTTGCGATTATATTATGGGGAAATTAGGTGCTCAATTAACCGATTTTGGTATTGTGTTTGATCAAATGGAATTTGTTTTTTTGCATTATCTTTAATTTCAGTCATTTTGATAATTTATGTGTTCTCATATGTGTATATATATATATTTATTCAATAGAAGTTTTAAGCTCTACCAATCCATTCCAAATATAAATCGTATCGAACTGCATGCAACTAGGATAAAACTTGTAGAACAAAATATTGATAAGAAATTATTCATATGAATAAATAATTTATATTAATAATATTTCTTCTGTTTCAAATGATTATTTATTCTAGAAAGGTATATTATATGATGCATGCAAATGAAAATCCGATAAATATTTTTCTGTACATCTTAAATAGTGTATGTGCTAGGGATGCGCCAAACATTTACGGTCTCTCTCTTGTGCAATTTAGGGCTATGAATTTATATTTTTACATTATGTGCATTAATGCATGTGAAAACTAAGGGATTATATAACTCACAATATATAGTCCCGATTATTAATATATAACACATCTTATAATACATTAGGTTATTAGCATATTCCCGTGTTTAAGTCTTCTTAATATAAAAAAAATGTATATTAATTTGTTTTCTTAATAAAAATTCTAAAAATAAAATTCCTAATAAAATAAAAATGAGATTTACTTTAAAATCCTTACATTTTCTGTGCAATAGTTAAATCACGAAATCCACTGCTTATAATTATTTTGGGGAACGCCACATTAGCAAGTGAGAGAATTTCATAAAGGAATACTAATACTGGCCTATATGTTCTGGTAATTAAGCACACGAATTTCCTATCGTAGACCTATCTTGTCCATATATATTAAGAAGATAAAAAGTCTCACTGATTAATGAATATATTATGTATTTATTAGTTTTTGTTTCTTTCCAAGAAAGAAACATACAAATTGCACATAAATAATGAGTTTAACTATCAGGAAAAAAATATCTTGATTCTTCTATATTTTCATATATGTTTACACATTTACACAAGCGAGTGGATTTTAAAGTAAATCATGCATTTTATAGAAACTTCAGTGGAAATTATGCTAATCTTTCAACATCTTAGGATTATATAGTCCCTTCATTGCATATGTTCTTTTTCCTACTCTTTTTCAAAGAAAACTAATTCCCATTCTCAACACTGTTGATCAAGTGTATTTTTTGAGATTTTCTAGACCCTATTTTTCCATAACTTTATACTCCATTCTTTAATTCAATTTCAAATACAATATAAAAGAACACTCAAAATTTTCTTTTGGAGATTATATTATGGATGAAATCAGGTTCCTCAATTAACCAATTTTGGAATTGTGTTTGATTAAAATGAATTTATTTTTGCATTATCAGTTATTCTCATACTTAATGTGTTCTCTTATATATATTGGTTTATCAGTAGAAGTTTTAAGCTTTACCAATCAATTGCAAAGATAAATCATATCGAACTGGATTCAAAACATGTAAAACAAAATATTCTTAAGAAATTCTTAATATGAATTGATAATTCATATTAATCTTAATTTATTCTGGTTTGAATAACTATTTATTCTAGAAGAGATATAATATATGATGCATGCATATGAAAATCACATAAATAATCTTTGTGTACATATTGAGCAATATATATGCTTGGGATGCAGAAAAAAGTTATGCTCGCTCGCTTCTGCAATTTAGAGCTATGAATTTATAATTTTACGTTATGTGCATTAATGCATGTGAAAACTAAGCAATTATGCAATCACTATATATAGCCCCGATTATTATTATATAACACTTCTTCTTACAACATAGGTTATTAGCATATCCCCATGTTTAAGTCTTCTTAATATAAAAAATAGATGTACCTTAATTTGTTTTCTTAATTAAAAGTCTAAAAATAAAAATCCAAATTAAATAAATAGGTTTAATCTGAAATCCTTACATTTTCCGTTCGATATTTAAATCATGGAATCCACTACTTATAAATATTTTGGGAAACACTACATTAGTAACTGAGAGAGTTTCATAAAGGAACATTTTATTGGCCTATGTTTTCTGATAATTAAGCACATAATTTCATATCTTAGACCTATCTTGCTCGTGTATATTCAGAAGATAAAAAATTTCATTGATTAATGAAAACTTTTTGTATTTGTTATTTTATGTTTCTTTCCAAGAAAAGCGTATTTGATAGAACGGAAATAGTGAGTTCAATTGTAAGAAAAAAATTCTTGGTTCTTCTATATTTTCATTTATGTTTTCATATTTAATAGAAACGAGTGGATATTAGCCCAAACACAACTTAAGGCAGTAGAAAAATGTTGTTTGTAATTTGTTATTTCACTAGTTATAATCCTACATTTAATAGAAATCCCAGTGGAAATAGAACTAATCTTTCTACATTTTATGGTTACATAGTCCCTTCATTGCAGATGTCCTTTTACCCTCTCTTTATCAAGGAAAACTCAATCGGACTCCAACACTATTTATCAAGTGTGTTTTCTGGAGATTTTCTAAACCCTATTTTTCCTATAACTTTATACTCTCTTCTCTAAATCAATCTCAAGTCGATTATAAAATAACCCTCAACTTTGTCTTTAGCCAATTATATTATGGACGAAATCAGGTTTCCCCAATTAACTAATTTTGGTATTGTGTTTGATTATTTATGAATTTGCTTTTGTATTATCTTTAATTTCAGTTATTTCCATACTTTATGTGCTCTCTTATATATATATATATATAATTATATGTGTGTTGTGTGTGTATATATTGTTTTATTCAACAATCAATTCCAACGATAAATCGTATGAACTGAATTCAACTGGGATAAAACATGTAAAACAAAATATTCTTAAGAAATGCTTATATGAATTGATAGTTCTTGTTAATCTTTTCTTCTTCTATTTCGAGTGATTATTTATTCTAGTTGATGTATAATTTATCATGCGTGCAAATAGAAATCCAAAAAATAGTCTTTGTGTACATCTTGAATAATGTATGTGCTTGGCATGCGCAAAAACATTGTGCTCGCTCGCTTGTGCAAATTAGGTAGATTAATTTAAATTTTATGTTATGTGCATTAATGGATGTAAATACAAAATCATTATGTAACTCACTATATATGGCACTTATTATTAATATATAACAATTCTTATAATAGCAAAGGTTATTAGCATATCCACATTTTTAAGTATACTTAATATAAAAATAACCAATGTATTTAATTTGTTTTCATAATAAAAAATCTAAAATAAAAATCATAATTAAATAAGGATGAGCTTTAATTTGAAATATATCTATACATTTCATGTGAGATAGTTATATCATGAAATCGACTGCTTATAATTATTTTGGGAAACGCTACAATAGTAAATGAAAATGTTTCATAAAGAAACATTAATATTGGCCAAAATGTATTGGTAAGCACAAGATTTTCAATCTTAGACCCATCTTATTCGTGTATATTCAAAAAATAAAAAATTGCAATAATTAATGAAGGCCTTTTGTATTTTTGTATTTATTGTTTCTTTCAAAGAAAGAAACGAACAGCTTGCCCAAAAATAAATAATACATTTGCAATTGCAAGAAATAAATTCTTGATTCTTCTATATTTTCATTTATGTCTTCACAAGCGAGTGGATATTAGTCCAGCATAACTTAATGCAGTAGAAAAGCCTTACTTGTAATTTGTTGTTTGCAATGGTGGTAATCATGCATTTAATAAAAATTCCAATGGAAATTGTGGTAATCTTTCAACATTTTATGGCTATGTAGTTCCTTCATTGCATCCGTCCTTTTCCTACTCTTTTTCAAGCAAAACTCAATCCCATTCTCAGTATTGTTGATCAAATGTGTTTCAAGATATTTTCTAGACCATATTTTTCCTATAACTATATAATCTCTTCTTTAATTCAATATCAAGTCGAGTATAAATGAACTCTCATCTTTTTCTTTTGCCAGTTATATTATGGGGGAAATTAGGTGCTCAATTAACCAATTTTGGTATTGTGTTTGATTAAATGGAATTTATTTTTTGCATTATCTTTAATTTGATCAGTTTCATAATTATGTGTTCTCATAATAGAAGTTTTAAGCTTTACCAATCCATTCCAAATATAAATTGTATCGAATGCATGCAACTAGGATAAAACTTGTAGAACAAAATATTCATAAGAAATTATTCATATGAATAAATAATTCATATTAATATTAATTCTTTGTTTCAAATGATTATTTATTCTATAAAGGTATATTATATGATGCGAGGTAAATGAAAATCCGATAAATATTTTTCGTACATCTTAAATAGTGTATGTGCTAGGGATGCGCAAAAATTTACGGTCTCTCTCTTGTGCAATTTGCCATTTGTCATGCCCCAAAGCGGGACGCGACGACAATTCACATCTTAAATACAATAACCAAGCAGTCCAGACAAATATCGAGAACCCATGAAACGAGTCTAAATAGCGCGAAAATAAAATAACAAATGCGAATACAACTTACGAGTCTCACGATCCATAATCCATATTACAACCGAAAATCAACGAAATATAGCAACTTAAAAGTCAAAGGGTCCTACGCCCTTGATTTACAATTTGGAATGGAAAGAAATACAAAGAGCGACAACAACATAAGAAAAGAGTCCAATCAACAACAAGAAGAAGTAGTAAATCCAACAAGCGGAGTACAAGGTCTCAATCCGGGGTAGGATCCGCATCTTCAATGAAATCCTCATCTAAGGTTAGAAAATAGGTGGGGATAAGACGGAAATCTCGTGGATGGGGTGATCGTGTGCAAGTGTGGCGCAATATAGTTAATGTGAGAAAATAGTTATATGAAAACGCGTGAGTATGATGCATGAATTCACACGATCCACAAGCGTCGTGATAAAAATATTTAAATAATATACTTATACGATTCAAGAAAAGCGAGTTCATGGTCACACATGCACTATGTGATTGATCAAGCAAGGTAGGATTGCGTGCGGAAATGTAACGCCAATCCCATGCAAGGTAGATAATGGTTACGTCACGAATTTGTAGCGCCAACCAATGCAAAACAAGTAAGCGGTTGCGCACGGTTTGTAGCGCCAACCAAGCGGTCCGATAACCCGGAATCATGTGGATCAGGCAATGATTCCTTCGTTCTTCCTTGTAACTCCCAGGGCGGGATGGTCCAAGACCGGCACCTTATCGCTCCATAGCGCAAAGACAAAATCACGGTGGAGCTTGCAAGGCTCGGATCTGTCATAATCATGATTATACCTCAAGTACTACGACCCGCTTCCCTTGGATACTCCGTCCCTCGATTTGCGGGATTAGGACGATGGGGCTAGAAAGAGTGGAATAGCAGCCGAGCTGCCGGTTCCATCCCCGGCGTATCCATTCCGGTGTGAGCTCGACACACCAAGTTGACTCACGAAAGTAAATACAAGTCGGGCGATCAACCAGGCAATCAGTATTATTGATTCAGGGGAAGCGATTCGGAAAATTTTGAAAAGCGCGAGTGGCAATTATGGCGTTGGTGGAGTATTTGGATGAAGATGATCATCGGAAGGATAAGCAATCTTCGATATCTTGAAAGATTAGGTGGAACATAAGTCCCGTTATAGATTCAAAATCGCAAGGCGAGGAAGTCGCTCGCGATCGGGTGATGTCGGTCGATTGATCGATAAGTCAAGGGTTTTTGGGAAAGTAAAATACTTTAATTAAATCTCCAAGTCAGAGGGTCCAGGGCTATTTTAGTAAAAGAGGAAATAATTTGAGTTAGGTCCTTTAAAAAAGAAGAATTGCAATTTAGCCCCGTTTTGTAAAAACCAACACTTTTAGGGTTAAAAATTGAATAAATAAATATCCCGACCTTGAAAAATTATGAGGTCAGTTCCTAAATTCTCCAAATTGTCCAGAGATTCAGGTTTTTAAAGTTTTGAGGTCGAGCTTTTGTAAAATTCTCACATTGGCCCCAAATTTGTGAAAATTGCCAATTCGGACCTTAAGTTTAAAATAATCGGAACTCACAAACCGGAAGGGCTTTTAATGTGATTCAAGTTGGAAAATGTCACTAAGGTTAGTAGGATATTGGGAAAAAAGCAGTTTTTAAAAGAAATATGTGTAGGTCCTTTAACTTTTGAAAATATCATTTTTGTCCCATTTTGAAATAATTGCCTTTAAGGCTTTTAGGGGTCCAATTGTTATGAAATTTGAACCTTGGGTCCAAAATATAATTAAGTTATAGTTAAGTTAGTATTTCCAGGTGCATGGACTGCATAAGTCCTGTAAATTTCATTTGGGTCCTCAAGTTTAGTATTTTACACATTAGTCCCTCAATTTTTGTAAAATTACTTTCCAAGCCCTAAACACTTGGATTTTTGGAATACTTTTAAAATATGTAATTCCCAGTACCTTAAGAGTAAAAATTTAAAATTTTAAAGTTTAGGTCTGGTGCAGTTTTAAAAATTGCAAACTAGCCCTTAAACTTTCAAAATTTTACAATCTAGTCCTTGGGCTTTTAAAGGTTGATTTTATTTATCTTAAAACTCTTAAAACTTTATTAAAATGTCCAAAAGTCATTTTTGAACCTGAGTACAGTCCCAAATTTCGAAATTTGCAGAGGGGTCCTTTAACTTTTATTTTCTTGCAATTTAGTCCACCAACTTTCCATTTTTACATTTTTAAGTCCAAAATTGAAATTTAATCAATTATGCTCCTCTTTTCCAGGTTATAAGGCATCCAAAACATAGATTTTAAAGATCATACACATGCATGTCCAATACATACAAGAATTCATCAATTAAAACATTAAATTGCACATGCATGCACCTAAAATTCAATAAATAGCAAATTTGAGCAACTCTTGAGAATTTTCATGACTTGATACATAAAATTTACATGAAATAAATAGATTATATATATCTCAAGGCTCATGATCAAATTTTCTACATGCATTTTAATAAAACACCTAATAGTTGGAAAATATTTTTCCACCCACCTTAAAATTGGAAATTGTGAAATAAAGGATAATTTCACAATTTTTGGATGAACTTCTTAGGTCAGCCCCTAATTCAAAAATATCAAAAATTTGAAGTTAGAAAAATGAGAGAAAAATTAAGGAGAAAAAAAGAAGGAAATAAGGAAATGAGAAGGACTACACTTTACCTTGTGTAGTAGGTGTTTGGAGACTAGTTGAAGCTTAAAAATTGGAAATTTTGGCTCAGCTCCAAAATCACCTAAGGTCAGCCCCTATTTCTCAAAAATGAAAAAGGGGTGTTAAAATTTGAAAAAATTAGAAAGAAGAGGAAAGAAGGGGTCTAGTACTCAATTCTTACCTTGTAGTTCTTATTCAAGTTTGAAGTCCTTCTTCAAAAATGTTGTCAAGTTCTAATCTTCAAAGTCTTCTAAATGTACCTCCAAACCAAATTCAAACTTAAGTTAAGAAGGTGGAAGAGATGAACTATGTGATATCAAAAATGGATTGAAGATAAAATTTCTTACCTTGTAGTATGGTTTGGTTCGAATTTTTTGAAGAAATAGGTGAAAAATCTTGAAATTTTTCTAAGTATAGAAGAAGAAGTAAGAAGAAGAGTAGAGAGAAGTTGGGAGTTTTTTAGAGAGAAGGAGGAGGATTTTGCTAGAGAATAAATGTATTAGATGAAAAATGAGATGAATTTGGCACAAAATTGGCCATATGGCCGTCAGTGAGTGAGAGGAGAGAGAGAATTTTTGTTCAATTTTGTGTCTTGCATTTTGCCTCATGCATGGGAGACAATTTGAGGGTCAAAGGTATGGGCAAGACTTGGTTTGAATGGAATGTTGGAAGACTTCCAACATGTTGGCAAAAATAATATTAAAGAAGTAATATGAGAGATGATGTGTATAATGTTTGAATTAATGGTATAATTATACACAAGATAACTAATATAAGGTGTAGGTGTACAAGAGTTGGATGATATTTTTACTCCAAAATTCACCATGTTGGCCGTCCACTACAATGGCATTATGATAATTCCATATATATATTTTTTTTTGTCCCAAATTTGATGATGATGGATGAAATATATCAATCTCCAAAATAATTAGTGATTTCCTTGATCACTTATAAGTCTCATGATCACTTAATCTAAATCAAAATCTTAATTCTATAAGGTAAAAGTCTCTAAAATAAATAGTCTCTTAAAATTCTAAGGTGACTAATAAATACAAAAATAGTAATAATGATCAATCAAGTGATCATAAATGCAAAATAGAATTATTGATGATCATGGTCACAAGTAATTAAGTAAAATAAAATAAAATACAAAATGTATATATTATTAATAATTACCCGTCAAAATGACGCGGTAAAATAGTCGATCAAAGGTATAAACGACAATAAGGATCAATTATAAGCTCGGAAAAATCGGGGCTTCACAATGGCTATGAATTTATATTTTTACATTATGTGCATTAATGCATGTGAAAACTAAGGGATTATATAACTCACAATATATAGTCCCGATTATTAATATATAACACTTCTTATAATACATTAGGTTATTAGCATATTCCCGTCTTTAAGTCTTCATAATATAAAAACAAATGTATATTAATTTGTTTTCTTAATAAAAAATCTAAAATTAAAATTCCTAATAAAATAAAAATGAGATTTACTTTAAAATCCTTACATTTTCTGTGCAATAGTTAAATCATGAAATCCACTGCTTATATTTATTTTGGGTAACGCCACACTAGTAAGTGAGAGAATTTCATAAATGAATATTAATATTGGTTTATATGTTCTGGTAATTAAGCACAAGAATTTCCTATCGTAGATCTATCTTGTTCATATATATTAAGAAGATAAAAAGTCTCATTCATTAATGAAAATATTGTGTATTTATTATTTTTCTTTCAAAGAAAGAAACATACAAATTGCACAGAAATAATGAGTTCAACTATTAGGAAAAAAAATCTTGATTCTTTTATATTTTCATATATGTTTACACATTTAACACAAGCGAGTGGATATTAGTCCAAACACAACTTAATGTTGTAGAATAATGTTGTTTGTAATTTGTTTTTGTAATAGTTGTAATCCTGCATTTAACATAAACTCCATTGGAAATTGAATTTTTCCTATAATTTTATACCCTCTTCTTTAATTCATTTTTAAATCGAGTATAAAAAATCCTCCACTTTTTCTTTTGCAATTACACCATGGAGAAAATCAGGTGCCCTAACTAACCAATTTGATGTCACGTTTGATTAAAATGAATTTTTATTTTGCGTAATCTTTAATTTCATTCATTTTCATACCTTATGTATTCTCTTATATATATATTGGAATATTCAGTAGAAATATTAAGTATTACCAATCAATTCCAATGATAAATTATATGGAACTGATGCAACTCAGATAAAACATGTAAAAAAATAGTCATAAGAAATTCTTCATATGAATTGATAGTTCATATTAATCTAATTTCCTCACATTTAATTAAAATGATTATTTATTCTAGAAGAGGTATTATATATAATGCATTCAAAATATTATTTGTTCTAGAACAGTGTATGTGCTTGAGATTAGCAAAAAACAAATATTATGTGTATTAAATGCATTATATATTAAATGCATATCAAAAATAAACAATATTGTAACTCATTATATATATAGCCCTGATTATTAATATATAACACTTCTTATAAGGGTATAGGTTATTAGCATATTCCTGTCATTAAGTCTTCTTAATATAAAATTACAAATGTCTTTTAATTTATTTTCTTAATAAAAAATCTATAGATAAAAATCCTAATTAAATAAGAATGATTTTACTTTGAAATCTGTACATTTTCCATGCGATAGTCAAATCATGAAATCCACGGCTTATGTTTATTTTGGGAAACACTACATTAGTAACTAAGAGAGTTTCATAAAGGAATATTGATATAAGCCTATATGTTCTGGTAAGAATGAGAATTTCATATCTTAGACCTATCTTGTCCGTATATGTTCAGAAAATTAAAAGCTGCAGTAATTAATTAAAACTTTTTGTATTTATTGTTTACTGTTTTTTACGAGAAAGAATTATACATATTTCATGGAAATAATGAATTCAATTGTAGCAAAAAAAATCTCGATTCTTTTGTATTTTTTCGTTTTTGTTGTCACACTTGACACAAGCGAGTGGATATTCGCTCAAACACAACTTAATGGAGTAGGAAAGTGTTGCTTGTAATTGTTTATTGCGTGCAATAGATGTAATCTTGCATTTAATAAAAACTCAAGTCGAAAATGTGCTAATCTTCAATATTTTATGGTTATATAGCCGCTTCATTGCATCAGTTCTTTATCCTATTCTTTTCCAAGAAAAACTCAATCCAATTTACAGTCCTATTGATCAAGTGCGTTTTCTGGGCATTTTTCAGACTCTATTTTTCCTATAACTTTATACCATTTTCTTTAAATCAATTTGTAGGTCCCAAGGAGTGTGAGTAAGGTTTAAAAAGGGGTTGAATAAACCTCTACTTTTTGAATTTAGTCCTTTTTAAAAATATTACGAGTTAATTACACGACTATGTCCTTGAGGTCAACTAAGTTAGTTAATCGTGAGTTAGCCACTCAGCTGTTGGTCTCGATAGAATTTTGTTGATAGAATAACTTCATTGTTTAGTCTAAACCTTAACTTGTTTGTGATGAGTTTTTAGTGAGAAGACTTAACACCCTTGAATTTTATTTAGCTTTGTTTTAACACTTGATTTTAGCATTTAGTTATTTATCGAGTTGGATAGAAAATTATCAATGAGATATTAAAATAAGTATGCGAGTAAATGTAAATATCTTTGAAATATAAATGACACAAGTAAATTATATAGAGGTTCGAAGATGGGGTAATTCTTCTAATCCTCTCTTCTCCAACTCTGGAGGAATCCACTAAGTAATGATCAATTCACAAAGTGGTTATCATTCTAGAGACAAGTCTTGATCACCACGGTGACTTGCTCCTTGGACTCGATCTGGAGATGCCTTGGTCACACGGTGGCTTCTCGTCCGGCTCGGCTTCTTCGGAGGGCGTTTGCGCGCTGCTACTTGACTCACTTTCTCAAACTTCTTGTACTTGATCACGAAGCCCTCCAATAACTTGAGATTTGTTCGACCTTGAACCTTACTACTATCATCCTTGGAAAGTAGACCACTTTTGATTCTTCAAAAGTTTCCTCTTCAATAGTTTGAAATTGTCTTTCCTTCACAGCTTTGTGTTGGTTCGATTTCCTTCGAGATTTAGGCTTGAGGATTTTGCTTGAATATCTTGAGAATATTTTGCAGGTTACAGATTTAATAATGTTTGATTGTTCTTGGTTCAGGTAATCAAGGTAACCTTTTCTCAATGAAATTTATCAGCCTTTTATAGTGAACTTTCAAAAACCTGCCCATTGAAGAGATAGGCTGATTTTCAAAAGTCACTTATGTTCGTTGGCTTGTCTTTTCTTGGTCTTCAATCTTGAGATGTAAACCTTTCCTCGTATTAAATGAATGTCCAGCTTTTTAGGTTCTAAAACGAGGTGCAGTGCTTCCCATTGGTTTATTCCTTTTGCACGCTTAAGGGGATCGAGCACTTTAAGACCTGGCGACATGGGTGTTTTACTTGTTTAAGTAATGTTCTTGACTTACGTAGCGGATTCTTTTGATTAACTCCTCTTTGCAGCTGCCTTTTCCCCAGGTGACTTGAGTCTGCTCCAATCATTGAAAGACTCATCTGTCACTTCAACCTGTGACATGGCTTCTTTGAGTTGACTTAACTGACTCTTCACACAGCTGCCCCTCAGCTGTTACATCTTTAGTCGAGTCCTTGGTCCTCTGTCTTGGCCATACTCAGCTGTTCCACAGCGGAGTCTTCACTTCACTTCTTCTGTTGACTTCTTGTATTTCCAGGCATAGCTGACTTGACTCAGCCCATTCATCCCTATCTATTACAATGAGAATTACAAGGAAAATGGGGTGCCAACATTCTAATCTAAGTTTTACATGGCATTCACCAAAATCTACAAAATAATTTCCCAACAATTTCTCCCTTTTTGATGATGCCAAAACTTAAAAACATTAAACAAAATGTAAACAACATAGATACATACAGACAACAACATTTTGTTGAATGTACAGATGACTTACACATACATGCATTTACAAGAGTAGAATACACGAAGGGGTTAGCAGCAACACTTCATCGCCTTCGCTGCCTCCTTCTTTCCTCTTCAGCTCTGTCATCATCAACTCTCTTCCTTTTTCTTTCATCTTCAGTTGCTTTCTTCTTTTCATAAGCTCTCTTCGCAGCATCGTCTTTTCTTTTCCTTTCTTGCCACAGCTGATCTTGTCTTTTATTTTCCTCTTCTATTCTTTTCGCGTATTCAGCATTTTTTCTAGCCACTTCCCGATTCGCTACTTCATCGTACCAAGCCCAGTAGATCTTTCCCTTCTTGCCTGGATCTACGTATTCAATATTTTTGGGTAAAGGTCTAGGTTGGAAACCTCTTCCTCCACCATTTCTTCCTCCTCCTTTGGTTGTATATTGTACGGGAGTCTTCTTTTCACTAATATTTGAATGGTCTTGGTAGTCTCACTTTGCCTATCCGCTTCTTCGCATAACTTCAGACCCTTCTCCCAAGTACAAATCCAGGCTTAGGCTACTGGGGACATGTTCTTGAAGCAACCTTTGGATTCGAGCGTCTTAAATTCTTCTACTGATCTTGGCTCATCTCTGTCATCAGGAATGGCATCTTGATCCTTCCCTGCCGGAATGCCACCGAATTGTTTCATCAATGCTTCAACGTGGGCATCCGTCTTTTTATCGAACTCTAACTGATTTGCTATTATAATCTTTCTTTTCTCTAACATAGGCACGATGAGAGTGTTCGATCGCGGAGATTCTTTGGAAGTTTCTTTGAGTATTGAGGTGTGACATGACCTTGTTGTGGGGTTTTAGCAATCATTAGTGTCAAATCCTTTGACTTTTCCCCCTCAATGACTTTTCCTTCCTCTTCTCAATAGTTGTTTCTTCCTTTTGCTTCTCGGCTCTTTTTCTTCCTTCAATTTTCTGAGGTATTCTTCTTCCCTTTTTGGCATCATCGAAAGAGAGAACCCCTTGAAACATTCCTACGAGCATGAAGTCAGTCGGCTAAGAGCGAGTTACGCTTGGAGTCTGCTTTGCGGCATGTCTTTGTTGAAATTACGATCGAGTGGCTTTCGATTTAGCTGCCACCAGTTTCATTTCATCCATGAGAATGCTGAATTTTGTATTCATGTTTTCCTCAACACGCAGAATTTCTTTCCGATGAAATTCACGCAGTAACTCCATTTCGATTGTATGGGAGGCATGCGATCTCTCCATATAGGCTGCATCCTCTGCTTCATATCAGCATTGTCAGCACTCCAAACCAGCATCTTGTTGTGCAATGCCACCACTCCCTGATTCGTACTACAATCCCTCGTAAGTCTGCTGTGAGGGTTGCATCTCTATTGTCCAGATGCATATCTAATGAGGCCTGGTGCCGTTCAATATTCTCAATCTCTCTAGAGATTTTCTTGAAGACTTCACGGATCTCAAATTTGTCACCTTTGGATTCGGTGGTGGCCATTCGACATCAAAATTAAAGTCTGCTTTGGCACAATGGAGTCGGTAGGGATATTTGGATCTTCTCGAACCGTGTATTTTCTTGCTCTTTCTTTGTCTCCTCTTCTAGCTCTGGCAGCTCAAGTGAAAATGGAAATAATTGCTCAAAGGTATCATCTCGCACATAGGGGATTGCAATGGCAGTTTGTGCCTTTGATGATATTGGTGGAGTCGGTTCTGCTTCAATTTGTGGGAGCATGCGTGAAGGACTCGGTTCAGTGGGCCTTGTTGAGTGGGTTGGCGGTGGCACCGAGCCTCACTATCTTAACAGCGTCTTCGGCCTCATCAGACTTTTCTAAATGAAATACCTATTCCTCAAAATTTGAAACAACGGCGTCCTCGGAGGATGATGAAACACTGGGGGCTTGGTTCATCATCGAAGTTGAAAGTTTGATGAGCGGCTTTGAAACTCGACCGACGTCTCAATGGGAGAACATCCTCAATTTGTGGTCATTTTGATGTGCAAGCGGTGTGGACTTAGCTTCGTCTTGAGATCCCAAAAGGATATGTCGGGATTGTCCAGGAGTCATGAAGAGCACTAATCTCCTTCTCAGTTGACAATGTTGACGGGAGGGATGTTCTAGACTTCGGGTTTACCCAGGGGTAGTCTCAACCTCCCTTGGGCCTTCAACACCTCCGGCGGTCTCAAGCTGCGGCGAGGCCTTCAACATTCAATTTGATAGCCGCGGTATGTCTTAGGGTCTTCACAGATGGCATCCATATGAGTCTCAACTCCTTGGGTCGCTTTCGGTGCCAGTATTAACTGCTGGGGGCATTTCCAACTTGTGCCTCGATTGCTATAGAGTGTCCTCGCCTAAGCGATTGACACCTCGGTAGGATAGACTGTTGTCCGAGCCGTTAATGTCGATCTGTTGTGATTCTTTTTACTTTTCCACTTCGCCTCCTTTCTTCATTGTGGAGTCGTCTACAACATCCTCCGACCTGCTGCGGTGGAGGGAGTTTCCCCTCGGTGGCACACGGTTGAGTGTTGACGATGGGGTCACTCTTCTCGAGGCTCGGCCGCTACATACATTGAGTGCTCGGTAGTGAGGGGCGGTGGTAAAAACACCTTGATGGGGTTGGCTCAATTTGGGTGCCCAAAGTCCCGGTCTCATCGCCAAGTCCCTTGGACCCTTCTTCCGAAATAGCCGGGGGCGTAGTTGCGGCTATGGTTGTGGCATCACGCACTACTCCCAATGAGTCTATCTCCGGGAGAGATTTAGAGGACTCTCCTGGTCCTTGAACATTGATTGCTCATGCATTATCCTAGATTCCTCGAGCTTGTTGCATGTCGACTTCTCTGTTGCAGCAACGGGATCCATATCTTCATCACTCTCCAAGAACACATCAATATGAGGGTGAGTGTGTTCCAGAGTTCCAGTAAGAGGACCTATACTGGCTTTCTCGAGTGTTTCTGCTTCCTCAGCTGCTCTGTCGTTTTCTTTCTCCTTGTAGATGTGTAGAATATTCAGGCAGTTATCCTCATCAAGAGCCTGAAGAACAATGTTGAATTCAAGAAATTGCAACAACTCCTCTTCTTCCTTGATAAACTCAGGGTGTTTAAACTGCTCCTTGAGTGGCTTAGCTTCCATGCCCGCCATTCACGTGAGCGGTATTTGGATGTCGGATATACGAGGAGAGTACATGATGACATCATCATCCTCATCCTCCTCTTCCTGTCCTTCCTTTTTTGGGATGGAAGGTAGCATGCTCTGCTGCTCTTCGCCTTCAGCAGCGTCCGTAGCAGGCGGAGAGACAACTTTTTCAATGGGAGATTTAGTTGTCTCAGCTACTTCTATGTCTTCAGATGTCCTCACTACAGCTGGGTCTTCGGTAAGCCTCTGCTGATCAGCAGACTTGGCGGTTTTGTCAACTATTTCAGGAGACTGCACTTCCTCAGCAGTCTCAGAGGTTTTCTCCAGCTGAGTGGCAGACTCAGCTGTCTTCTCAAGATCTGAAATCTTGGAGATTCTTTTTCTTCTCTTGGTTTGAACCAGAGGAATTTCTGGTTCTTTTTCTTCTTCTGATTCTTCGGCGACGGGGGCCGGGACATCTTTCTTGGACGGAGCTTCCTTCATAGGCTTGGCAGTCCGCTTCTTTCTTATGGCTGGAGAAGGTATTTGGACTTCCTTCTCAGCCTCGAGGCTGCGAGGCGAGACGGAGGCAGTGATTTGCTCGGGCGGTGACTCTATTTGTAGGGGGCGAGTGCATCCTATTTCTTTGCTGCAGGGGCAGCCTTATCCTGTGCAACTTTCTTCTTAGGAGGGGAGGAAACATCCGTGTCCTTGGGTTCAGCTGATTCCCCCTCACTTGTATCCACCCTCTTCGCATGGGCTCTCTTCTGGGCTCCTGAAAGATTAGCCCTAAACATCTTCTTATTCACATGGAAAGGCTTTCCATGTTGAAGGGGAATGCCCTTCACTTCCATCAGATGGCCAATTACCAGGCCATAGCCAAGTAATCCTCCAAAGGATCCATCCTCCTTGTACGTCTTGCTTCCAAAATTCTGGCAGAGTCTGCTGTACATGAACTCAGCCCAGTTGACTTTCTTTCCCTGCATGATCGCAGCCATGACGATCAGCTTGGTCTTTGACAGTTGATTGAAACTACCAAACTTCATATCTACACACTTTGCAATGACATCCATCAGCTTGTTATAGTCGTCCTTCAACAGCTTTTTCTCAGCTGTGTAGACTACTTTCGCAGCACACTCCGGTTTGGCTACTTCTTTCCATGCAGCAGCCAAGTTAACATCAGCTTCGTATATTTCCGGCATGCCCTTAGATGGCAGCAAACAGTGCTCTGCAAGGTCCTTAGCAGTAATCATGATGTCCTTGCGGTGGACGGAGGACTTGATTCCTTCGTGAGGTACCTCAGCATTTACATAGAAATGTGCCACCTCTACAAGGTAGGTGTGCGAGTACTCCAAAGTAAGAAACGGCCTGAGACCGGACTTTTCTAACATATTAGCTATCTTCTTCACAAGGGTTTCATCTGAACCCTGCTTTACCATCCCTTCAAAATCCACAGTCGATCCAGAATGGATTTGCTTCGATAACTTGACAAAATCGAACTTTGGTGCCATTTGTTGAGAGTTTTACCGAATAAAACTTGATAAACTTGCTTGAGAACTGGGTTTGCGAGAGAAATGAACTTGCTTTCTTTTGCTTTGAAGATGAACAGTTTTGAGTGTGAGAGAGAGAAAACTGAAAAATGAGTTTATAAGGGTTATGAAAGGACGTGTTTTTGATTTTTGAAATTTGATCAAGATCAACGGCTCAGATTTAGCACGTCAAACCGCATTTAATTTCTCACATTTAATGCGGCAGCATTTATATCCAATCATATGCTTCTTTGTGCGACTTTTTTGATGCCCGTCATTATTATCTTTGACGTCATTCTTAAAAATATTCGCTCATTAAAAGCATTGCGTTTTTGTTACTTAGCTCATAAATGACTCAGCTTATTTCACAAATGACTTAACTCTTCTTCTCTCTTCTCATTAAGCGACTCAGCTATCAGCTAACTCGATATAGCTGACTTTCCGATATGGTTGTTTCACTTGGCTGATGTGAAAAACTTGTTTATTTCTCACTTTTTCAACTTCCATCTCTTTTGATTGAGTCTTCTGAGTATTAACTCAGCTCAATTAACCATAGCTCATGCTTAAGGTCTTCAAACCTTGACTCACATAGAGGCTTAGTGAATATGTCAGCTAACTGTTTATCAGTTGAGATAAATTCCAAGGTGATGTCTTTCTTTTCAACATGATCTCTTATTAAATGATATCTGACATCAACGTGCTTTGTTCTTGAATGCAACACTAGATTCTGAGAAATTGCAATAGCACTTGTGTTGTCACACATAATTGGAATTTTTTTTCTTCAATTTCATAACTCTTATTTTGCTATCTCATCCATAAGACTTGGGCACAACTGGTGCCCCATGACTATGTACTCTGTCAGTGTGGATGTGGCTATTGAGTTTTGCTTCTTGCTAAACCATGAAACCAACTGTTTCCAAGCATTTGACATGTACACGAAGTACTCTTTTCGTCGACTCTACATCCGGCATAGTCAGAGTCTGAATAACCAATAAGCTTGAATCCACCTTCCTTTGGATACCATAAGCCAACTTCTTGGCATCCCTTCAAATATCTTAGGATTCTCTTAGCTGCAGTCATATGACTCTCTTTAGGTGCAGATTGGAATCTTGCACATACACCTACTGCAAAGGTGATGTCTGGCCTGCTTGCTATTAAGTAGAGCAATGATCCAATAAGTGCTCTGTATCTTGTTTGATCTACAGGTTTGCCATCTGCAACCATGTCCATCTTGAGTGATGTATTCATTGGTATTTTCACAGAAGACTTTTCTTCCATACCAAATTTCTTCATTAAATCCCTGGTGTATTTTGTTTGACTTATGAAGGTTCCATCCTTCAACTGTTTAACTTGAAGTCCTAGGAAGAAAGTCAGTTCTCCCATCATGCTCATTTCAAATTTGCATGGCATAAGATTTGAGAACTTATCACACAACTCTTTGTTTGTGGATCCAAAAATGATATCATCCATATATATCTGAACAAGCAGTATACTCTCTCCATCTTGAATTCTAAAGAGTTTTCTATCCACTTTTCCTTTGGTAAATCCATTATCAGTTAGAAATTGAGACAATGTATCATACCATGCTCTTGGTGCCTGCTTCAGTCCATATATAGCTTTCTTGAGCTTGTACACCTTATCTCCAAGAGTCTTCTGCTCAAATCCTGGAGGTTGCTCAACATAGACTTCTTCTTCCAACAGTCCATTTAAAAATGCACTTTTCACATCCATTTGATATACAATGAAGTTCTTGTGCGCATCATAGGCAAGAAACATCCTTATTGCTTCTAATCTTGCAAGAGGAGCAAATGTTTCATCAAAATCTATTCCCTCTTCTTGACAATACCGTTTGGCTACCAATCTTGCTTTGTTTCTTACCACAGAGCCTTCCTCATTCATTTTGTTTCCGAAAACCCATTTTGTGCCTATAACATTTTGATGTGTTTGCCTTTGCACCAATTCCCATACATTGTTTCTTTCAAACTTATTCAGCTCTTCTTGCATGGCCTGGATCCAATGTGTGTCATCTAAGGCTTGAGACACATCTTTTGGTTCTATTTGGGAAATAAAGCAAGTGAACATTGCTTCATGCTGAGCTCTGGATCTTGTTCTTACACCATCTCTCACATCTCCAATGACTAGCTCGGTGGATGGTCTCTCGACCATCTCACATCAGGTTAAGCAAAGCAAATCGGTGGGTTTTTTGTCTCGCTTGACTATGTTGTCTTGGCGGCTCTCTCATCATCATTGTTTGTAGACTTTCGAATTGTCTTTGAGATTCAGCTATCTCTTCTTCATCTGGATTGATTTCTCTTGTTTCAGCTTCAATATAAGGACTCTTCTGCATAGTTGGTGATTGACTTATCACTAACTCTTCAATGTCTTCTCCACTCACATTAGGTTCATCAAAAACCACATGAATAGACTCTTCTGTGACTATTGTCCTCTTGTTCGGACTCTATAGGCTTTTTCTCTCATTTGAGTATCCCAAAAAGATACCTTCATGACTTTAGGATCAAAAGCCTTTAGATTATCCTTGCCATTGTTATGAATGAAGCATTTACATCCAAATATTACGAAGTACCCAACATTTGGCTTTCTCCCTGTCCGATTTCATAGGAGTCTTTGTCGGTTGTCTAGTAATCATGCATCTATTGAGTATAGCATGTAGTGTTGATGGCTTGACCCCAAAATATTTTAAGCTGATCAACTTGACTAATATGGTCCTTGCGACTTCCTTGAGAGTTCTGTTCCTTCTTTGGCTACTCCATTCTATTTGTGGAGTTCTTGCTGCATATAACTCATGAGCAATACCATTTTCAATGCGATCTTGAGTTATTATCCCATTGACAAACTCAGTTCCTCTATCAGACCTTATTTTATAATGGTTTGGCTCTTTTCATTTTGAATTCTTTTCATCAGCTGGGGTAACTTCTGCAAGGTTTCCTTCTTTTTGCACATGAAGATTTTCCATGTATATCTTGAATAATCATCTACCACCACTAAGGTGTATTTCTTTCCACTTATGCTGGCTGGTTCAACTGGACCAAATAAGTCCATATGCAATAGATGCAATATCCTTGTTGAAGAATGACTAGGTTTTTCCTTAAATGAAGGCTTGATCTGCTTTCTCATCTGGCATGCATCACATACACTTTCCTTCTTGTACACTGACTCTGGCAATCCTTCCACAAGATGACTCCAAGCAAGCTTGTTGATTGTCTTCAAGTTTAAATGACTCAGCTTCTTGTGCCACAGCCAACTTAATTCGGCTGTGCTTTTTGCTAGCAGACAAGTGCTTGGTGTAGCAGTAGACCAATCTACCACATACATATTCTTCTTCCTTGATCCTTGTAGCACTATTTCATTTGATTCAGCATCGTTGATTTGGCACACTCCCATGTTGAATCCAACATTGTAGCCTTTATCACAAAGTTGACTTATGCTGAGCAAATTGAAGTTGAGTCCCTCAACATAAGCAACATTTGTGATCTCTAATCCATTCTTCTTGATGGATCTAGTGCATTTTATTTCCCCTGGAGCTTCATTTCCTCCTAATATAATTTTTGCGCCTCTAATCTCCTTGAATCTTGAAATTTTTCTTATTGTCTGTCATATGTCTGGAACAACCACTATCCATGTACCAGGTTCCTTGGCACTCAGATGTTCCAGGAACCTGCAATCAAGGAAATTAGTTTTTAGGTACCCGTACTTGCCTGGGTCCTGAGGGGTTAGTGATGTAAGATGATCCAACCAACCTATAGCCAAATGATTTGACTAAGAGGTTGCCATCTATACGTGCCATAATCATAATTCACTTTGGCAAATTACTTGGGAGCTTTAGGTATATACTGACTATCTCTTTTGTCTGTATGCTGTGTGTGTGTTTTAGCAATTGCTTTCTTTGGGTAGTTGTGATATTTTTGAGTGTAGTGCACAGGTGCATATGTGTCTTTGATGATAGCTCTTTTGCCTTTGGAATGACCTTTTTGAGATCTAGGTCTTTGCCAATTAGGCTTGTATTCCATAGGTCTTTGTTGATATTTCACATTGTTCCAATCAGCTTGGCTTGGATAATTTCTACCATTCCCATCATATGTGTTTCTTTAATAAAACTTAAGGGTTTTTGGTAGCTCTGTTTATTCTTCACATAGTACTTTCTATTTGGAGTTTCTTTGAGGAACTCTGTTGGATTTCTTCTCAGCTGTCCTCTCAGCATACTCAACTGGCTGTTTTCCTTTTCCTTTATATCCAAGGCCAGTTTGTTTGTGGTTGTGCTTTGGAGTGAATGTGGGTGCAACATTTGGTTTTTTGGATTTTTGAGATGCTTCATTACTTGAAGATCCTTTTTCCAAAATCACTCTAGGAGTTTGACTGTGTGCAAAGGAATTGAATCTTATTCCTGTCTTATCTCCACATTCTTTTTGACTCATAATAAGGTCATCCAATGATTTAGATGCCTTTGTAAATGACGCAATCACATTTTTGAGATCATTTTCCTCTTTTTTATGACTATCTCTGCTATTAGTTTAGCATTTTCGGCCTTGACTCTTTGTTCTCATCGGCTATGTGACTCGAGAATACTCGGCTCCTTAGTCATTTGTGAGTTTTGGCTTATGTTTGGCTGTTTTTTTCTCATTTAATAGTGTGTGTGAAGATTTAATGTGCTCAAAGTCTTTCATCATTTTGCCTAATGAATCATAAAGATCGAGTGGGTGATGAAGTGTGTGTATCACAATCACTATCACTAGAATCGAATGAGATGAGTTAGAGTGTACCTCATTTTCTTGGTCACGGTTGATCTTGTTCTTTAGCCATTAGACAGGATCATTGCTTCTTCTTGAGAATCACTTGAGTAGTCACTTCACTACTCTGCGAATCAATCGCTTCCTTTGACTTTTGTCTCAAATTTGTCTCGACTAACATAGCCTTTTTCTTTTCTGTCTTCTTTCTCTCAAGACTCTTCTTTATTCTTCATTCATGTGTTTATTGACTCTTTTGGATATGGAAGTCAATAGCAAAGTGTCTGGTTGTCTGCGGTTCAACACGGGTTTTGACTTTTGGTCATTTTTTCGATCCTTGAATTATCAGCTCTCAGATATTCAACTTTTTGATGCTCAGCTCTCTTGGGTGGCCTGGCCTATCTTCCCTTGACTTGGAGGGAGCTGAATGTCTCCTGGAGGTTTCACCCTTGTTTTTCTTGTAGTTCTTATTAAAGAACTTGTTGAATCTTTTCACCATCAGGGATATTTCCTCTTGATCAATAACTTCCTTGACTTCAGCTCTCTTTCCATCATTGACTATTAGTGCAGCTGTTTTGGGTACAGTTGTCTCCTCTTGATCTTTTCTTCTCAGCTCAAACTCATAAGCTTTGAGATCTGATAATAGCTCATGATTGGATGTTTTTGATAGGTCCATCGAATGTCTTAGAGCTATGACCTTCATTTCCCATTTAGCTGGGAGGATTCTCAGAATCTTCATACACATTTCCTTTTGTGTATACTCCTTCCCAAGTGCTGATAGCTCGTTTGTGATTTCAGTGAATCTAGCATCCAACTGATCCAGGGTTTCACCTGCAAGCATTTTAAAATTTTCAAATTTCTGTACAGCAACAGACAATTTATTTTCTTTAATTTGCTCAGATCCTTCACAAATTAAAGTTAATTTATCCCAGATTTGTTTTGCAGTTTGACAAGATTTGACTTTGTTGAACATTGCTTTGTCCAAGGTTCGTAAAGTATGTCCTTGGCCACATTGTCCAAGTTGTATCTTTTTCGTCCTCGTTTGTCCATTCGGTCCTTGGTTTCTCAACCATGGTGGTCTTACATCGATCAAAGATCGGCCTTCTTCTCCTTCACCGCAGAACAGCTCTCCTTCTTTGTTTTCACTTTCAATATTTGCGGATGGCCCATCCTCTATCATTATCCATATTTCATCATGTAAAGCAGATAGATGAGCCTGCATACAAATTTTCCAGTCATCAAATTCCTCAATAGTGAACATAGGAATGCGTGTCAAATTTGCTTCCATGATAATAACTTTGCTGAATAAAAATGACTTTTGAAAGAGCAAGTGTTAATTGTTTCTTTGAAAGATTGGAGATCTAGTTCAGTAACCAGTGCGGAAGGCTCAATTAACCAACCGCTCTGATACCACTTGTAGGTCCCAAGGGGTGTGAGTAAGTTTAGAAGGAGGGGTTGAATAAACCTTACCACTTTTTTGAATTTTGTCATAACCCAAAACGTGACATTTTAATTATCATGGTTAATCATTCATAGACATAATTACACGCATTTTGATATTTAATAATCACATTAAAAAGAATATTAGAAATAATATGTTTTAACATGATTACAGATATCAATATATATATATATATATAATATAGATACATACCTATACACTAGCTATAATATATGTGTTGTGTGCTAATCACACGTGTACAACCTCAAAAAATTATATGAAATGGTTTCTACATTTGTACATGACATTTAATCAAGTTATTACACGTAATAGTCTATTATGAAATAAAATATATATCGCCTTTATTCCTTAGTAGATAAGCCATGTACTAGTCTACCTAATATGTTAATTAGATGAGAAACAAAATATAGACACATACAAAATAAAGCACTTTGGCTCCGAATGAAGGATATTGCATCTAAATGATCGAGGTAATTGTTTTCTATAATTGTTTGTATAGAGTTAACTCATTTACAATTTTATCTTTATTATTAAATTTGAACTTAGAAGACCATGCCTATTTGGTGTTAATAAAGATTATTGATACTAGGCTGGGAATTATTGTTTAATTTCATAAGCCTAATATATTGGAACATTCCTTCTCAAGTCATTAGATTGATAGTTAATTCTTTATAATTACATATTAACGAATTAATTTATAAGTAACTACACTTGTAAGTTTCATATAAACAATATATGTATATGTTTGTTTAAAGAATAAAACAAGATGATGTAATCTAATTAAGACGTGCTTATCATTGAGCTATGAATAATATTAATTAGGTCTCTTAAAATAAAAAGAAATATCAACATATTTTTTGTTGTAACTTGTAGCAAAAAAAAGAAGAACGTGTTTGTAATATTTCAAAAACAAAAAGAAGTTAATAAGATAGTTGATTTTAAGAACCTGGAGTGTGAAAAAAAAATGATTGCGGTCAATAGCCTTATAGAAGAAATAGTAATTCTGTTGTATGCTCAAGTAATTTCTATGACCAATGTTGATGAATTGTGATAGAATTTTCTTAGTTGTTTTTAAGTATATAATGAATTTGGATTAAGATATGTGATTAACTAGTTAGGATAATAATAGATTTGATCAATTCATGTATACCTTAAATTAGTGGATATAAGAATCAATTCAATTAGGATTTGTTAAAGATAATAAATGTTATATTTATATTTCAGCACACATTAATTATTGGTTCTAAAATTAGTTATGTATTTTTAATTTGTTAATAGGCCAAGATCTCGATAAAGGAGCGAACAAGGCCAAATAGGGGCGAGATAAGGACACCAATTGTGAGTATAATCTTTTAGCTTGTTATTTGACTTGTGTGATTATATGATTAGTGTGTTGGAAAGAATTGTTTACTTATTTGGCTACAACAATTAGTAGTTTATCGTGCCCTAATGTGAATTGCATGATTCTCTGTGATGACATTGAAATGGAATTGAGATATGTGATCTCCAATGATGTTATTGATATGGAAATGAGATATGCGATCTCTCCGATGTTATTGATACGGAAAGCAAATATGTGATTATGGAAATGCATTCATCGAGAGATTAATGGATTCGTTATGGCCACTAATGACCTTGAATCGCGAAATTACAGTCATCGAGAATTTCGGATTCTGAGTACCGTCACGGCCACCCGAGTTCTTTGAACTCTCGTGAAATAAAGAATTACAGAGTGCCATGGCAACCCGTGATCACGATTTATTCTTGGTATTAGGCTGGCCCATGTGATAAAAAGAATATGACTAAGCACGTGCATTTATGTGGTTATGAATATTATGAACAAAGAGTGTGAAATGATTGTGATTGTGACAATATGCTTGTGTGATGTTAAATAACTTGTTATTGGATTATACTTGCTGAGCTTGCAACTCACCAAATGCAATGTTGTCAATTTTTAGTTGCTGTAGATAAAAGTTGACCCGTGAGGTGTGAAAGAAGTTAAAGCATGGATCAAGGTCGCCACGGTGGATTCCCATCCTTCTCCCTCAGCTCATCATTCGCATATCATATAGGGAGTTTTATTTTGATCTGTACATAAAAGGGCATGGTCGTTAATGTTATGGAATATGGATGAATGCAAATATGTGAATAAGTGCTGCTAAATTGTTTTAAGTAAATGCTTCTGTTTGAACCAAAAAGGTTATAGGCGATGGTTAATATATTAATCTTATCGCAATGCGGTATCTTTTGCCTATGGATTATATTTTATACGATATAAATATGTGTTACGAGGGTAAGGGTGTTACAAATTTAGTCCTTTTTAAAAATATTATAGAGTTAATTACTGACTATGTCCTTGAGGGACAACTAAGTTAGTTAATCCAGAGTTAGCCACTCACGGACTCGATCATTTGTTGATAGAATAACTCAATTTGTTTAGTCTAAACCTTAACTTGGTTGTGATGAGTTTTTATTGGAAGACTTAACACCCTTGAATTTGATTTAACTTTATTTTAACACTTGATTTTAGCACTTAGTTATTTATCGGTTGGATAGCAAATTATCGTGAGATATAAAATAAGTATGCAGAAATGTAAATATGCTGAAATGTAAATGGCACAAGTAAATTTTATAGAGGTTCGAAGATGGGGTAATTCTTGTAATCCTCTCTTCTCCAACTCCTGGAAGAATCCACTAACTAATGACCAATTCACAAAGTGGTTATCAGTCTAGAGACAAGTCTTGATCACACAGTTGACTTGCTCCTGGACTCGATCTGGAGATGCCTTGGTCACACAACTAGCTTCTCGTCCAGACTCAACTTCTTCACGGGGCAAGCTGCGCCTTGCTACTTCAGCTCACTTTCTCAAGCTTCTTGGATTTGATCATGAAGCCCTCCAATAACTTGAGATTTGTTCGATCTTGAACCTTCCTACAATCCTCATTGGAAAGTATACCCCTTTTGATTCTTCAAAAGTTTCCTCTTCAACGAGTTTGAAGTTGTCTTTCCTTCATGACTTTGTGTTGTATTGATTTCCTTCGAGATTTAGGCTTGAGGATTTTGCTTGAATATCTTGAGAATATTTTGCAGGATACAAATTTAATAATGCTTGCTTGTTCTTGGTTCAGGTAATCAAGGTAACCTTTTTCTCAATAAAATTCCTCAGCCTTTTATAGTGAACTTTCAAAAATCTGCCCGTTGAAGAGATAGGCTGATTTTCAAAAGTCACTTAAGTTCGTTGGCTTGTCTTTTCTTGGTCTTCAATCTTGAGATGTAGACCTTTCCTAGTATTAAATGAATGTCCAGCTTTTCAGGTTCTGACACGAGGTGTAGTGCTTCCCATTGGTTTATTCCTTTTGTACGCTTCTTGGGTGAGCACTTTAAAACCTGGCAGCATGGGTGTTTTACTTGTTTAAGTAATGTTCTTGACTTCAGTGCAACGAATTCTTTTCAGTTAACTCCTCTTTGCAGCTGCCTTTTCCCCATGTGACTCGAGTCTGCTCCAATCATGGAAAGACTCATTTGTCACTTCAACTTGTGACAGGGCTTCTTTGAGTTGACTTAACTGACTCTTCACACAGCTGTCCCTCAGCTGTTACATCTTCAGTCGAGTCCTTGGTCCTCTGTCCTGGCCATACTCAGTTGTTCCACAACGGAGTCTTCACTTCACTTCTTCAGTTGACTTCTTGTATTTCCAGGCATAGCTGACTTGACTCAGCTCATTCAGCCCTATCTATTACAATGAGAATTACAAGGAAAATGGGGTGCCAACATTCTAATCTAAGTTTACATGGCATTCATCAAAATCTACAAAATTATATCCCAACACAATTTCAAGTCGAGTATAGATGAACCCTCAACTTTTGCTTTTGCCAATAATACCATGCATGGAGGAAATTAGGTGCCTCCATTAACCGATTTTTGTATTATGTTTGATTAAAATGAATTTTTTTTTTTATATTTTCAATAATTTCAATAATTTTCATATCTTATGTGTTTTATATATATATATATATATATATATATATATATTGATAGAAATTTTAAGCTTCACCAATTAATCAATTACAAAGATAAATCGTCTAGGAGACATGCAGCTGCGATAAAACATGTAAAACAAAATATTCATAAGAAATTCTTCATATGAATTGATAATTCATATGAATCTTAATTTCTTCATTTTGAATGATTATTTATTCTAGAGAGGTGTAATATATGATGGGTGCAAATGAAAATCTAATACAAAACCTTTATGTACATCTTGTACAACGTATGTGCTTGGGATGCGCAAAATAATTATGCATGTTTGCTTGTGGAAATTAGGGCGGCGATTTTATATTTTATGTTATGTGCATTAATGCATGTGAAAAATAAACAATTGTGGAAATTGTGAACAATTTGTTATGGAAAAGAAATTTCAAAAACGTGTGTTATAATAACTTATTTATTTATAAATTGTAATAAGTCACACTAAAATGTAGTTTTTTTAACACCGAAATAGGTTAAATAAATTGTTGATTTGTTTACAACTATACTCATGTTAGGAATTATAATAATCGTTTTTGTAATATTTTAACTAGTCTTATTTTTTTCTATATTTTCTTTTGTATTTAATTCTTTGCGTAAATAAGATACATAGGTATCAATCAAACCTAGTGACTTGAATATTATTATTTGAATTTTGTTTATTCATCCTTTTTTTGTATTTATGTCACACTCCAAATACACGAAGCAAGATACAATCAATCATTCTTATATAGGAGTACCACCCGGTGCAAACACCCAAAAATAATAATGTCGCGATGTCACATTACACAACAATTGCTAACTAAGTCAGTACATAGAATAGAACATACGAACGAAAATAAGGTTGAATTACAATATCGATGCTTAAAGGTCCAAACCCTAAGGGTATAATTATTTAGTGATTGAGGGTGATTGGGAGAAGTTTTGGAGGTATTTGGAGGAAGAGTGGTTTGATGTGACGTATTGGGAAATATGTGTATTAGCGAGAAATGCATCAGGAAGCGTAATGCATGTTTGGTTGGAGATTGGGAGAAATGATCGAGGGAAATGAGTGATTGAGAGATGCTAAACAAACATACCCTAAATTACAATCAAAATGTGTGAGCATATATACATAATATCCTCTAGTGCAAGATAATAGAGTCTATAACAAAGGCAGAAACACAACATACTAAAATACAGATCACTCCTCCATCAGATTCTCCTCGGCATCATCATCTAGGTATAGAGGCTCGACAACTGGTTGTTAAAAGGGGGGAGGGGTTAGACAAAGTACCTCAGTGGTGGTTGTAAGTGTAAAAGTGTGGCTTACAATTTATCCAGAAAACATTTGTGAGGAAATCGGTGCACAAATCGTGAGGCATGAAATACATAATTCACATGCAGTCCTTGCAAAAGTTGTTGAGACAACTGCCCAAACGACTGAAAACTCAAAGGGAACAACCGAATCTCATGTGTTTCAATACTCAAGAGAATCTTGTGCATACTCTAATTTAAGAGTCATATTGGATGAATAATATTATTCATGTGAGAGAGAAAAATTAAACATACCAAAACATATATGTCAATAGGGTCAAGTTTGAACAAGGAGAGTAGATATGGTTTCAAACACTACACATAGTTTGTTGCATTCGAAAGGTAACCCAAACTAAGCACTGAACATAGTGGTTGCATGCGAAAAGCAACGCCAATCCAAATACTTCACATAATTGTGGAATTGTGTTGATTCATTCGTTCTATCTTAATCTCATAGCCCAAACAACTTAATTACTAGCCCACGGGCACGACATCACTTTCTATTGGACACTCCATCCTCAAGTTGTGGGATTTGGACGATGAAAGTCGATGAGGATTGCGGTCGAGCTACTCGATCCCGGACTCGACTTGTTCACTCTACACGTGAGCTCGACAACACCAAGTTGACACATCAAAATTTTTTTCAGAAGTCCACATGTTAGAGTATAACAGAAACCATTAGTTACTTAATGTGATCACACACTATTTGCTTTCTAAATGTTCAATAAAACATTTCATTCTTCTCTCTTCTACATCGGTTATGGTATCTAGAGTCGGCTAATACGAGCTCACGATCCGAGAAATTTTTAATGGAGTCTTCTTCTCCAATGTCTATAGTCATGTATTTACCTCATTTCACTCCGATCATCCTTCGTCTACAGACCGCAACAACTATAATTTACGGAAGGCGAGGTCCTCTCCACGATGCGTGCACAGTTTGAAGGTTTTTGTTCGGCATAGTTTCTACTCCTCCGAAGTACTCTTCTCCATCTACTCTCCGATGGATCGGATTTATGTCTCAATCCAGTTATGTTTCTGGATGCGTAAGGATCAATACTTACTCGGTTGGATGCTTAGCTCCATTAGTGAATCCATGCTTGGTCATGTAAATCATTGTTCAATGATTGTAGAGGTTTGGTTTTGTTTGAAATTGTTTCAATCTCGGTCAAAGGCTCATGCGTTACAACTCCGGTTTATGCTTCAAACTTTAAAAAGGGTGATCCGAGTGTTGATGCATATATTTTGAAAATGAAATCCTTAGCGGATGATCTAAATTCAATTTGGTCATATTATTGGTGATGATGAATTGGTGTTTTATATCCTTGGAGGACTTGGTACGGATTATGAATCCGTGGTTGTAAATCTCACCACAAGAGTGGAATGCGTGAGTTTACAAGAACAATTCATTCTGAGACACATGAGATGCGATTACAAAGTCGAGGTTACAACACAATTTTCTTACGCTCTCGCAAGCATCGATTGCATCTCATGATTCGGTCCTTGGGAGTCATCCTTACGCAAATTTGCATATGGTTTTTCCCAAAATTATCAGCAAGGTGGAGGTGGTTTTATTCGTGGGCCTTGGTCGTGGAGGTCGAAATGGTCCTTTTAGAAACAATAATAATAAGCACTAAGTGCCGAGTTGTGTTGGAAAACAGGTCATGTTGCTCTCAAGTGCTACAAAAGGTTTGATGTAAACTTCACAAGTCGATTATGCTTTTAGTGGTTGGAAATGATTCTTCTCAAGCTCATATATCATTTTTTTGGATCATCTACACTGTGGATCCAAATTGGTACTTCGATAGTGGTGCTAGTACGCATGTTACAACTGAGATGGATAACCTTTCACTTAAATCTGCCTATCAAGGCTCAAACAAGCTTGTAGTTGGTAATGGCTCCAAACTTCCTATATTATATTGGCCTTTCTCCTTTCTCATTTACCTCGTGTTTCTTCCTCTTCCCCATCTTTACTGCTCAATAACATCTTGTATGTTCCTTCTATCACAAAAAAATTACTAAGCATATCTCATTTTACTAGAGATAATGAGGTTCTAATTGAATTCTATCACAATTGTTGTCATGTTAAGGACATCAAAACATCAAGTCTGAGAGGAGCTCTTAAAGGAGGACTCTACCGACTTGACATATCTCACCTCTGAGACATTCAAGTCATCCCCTCTCTGTTTCATCCACAACTCGGTCGAGTTGTTTCTAGCTCTTATTGATTTTTCACACTCCTTTTTATGTAATAATGTGAATAATTTTGTTTCTAGCAATAACTCAGATATCACTTTGTGGCATAGAAAACTTGGCCATCCATCTCATGTAGTTCTTTCTCATGTAATGAAAAATCTGATTAAAACACCTCATTTTACTACTTTTCAGTTTTGTGATGCTTGTAAACTTGGAAAAATGCATCAAAAACATTATAATTCTCATCTTACCAAGACTACTACACCTTTTCAAATAGTGCATTCTGATCTTTGGGGCCCCTCCCATGTTCCATCCATTGAAGGATATAGATATTACATCCATTTTGTTGATGACTACACAAGGTTCACTTGGATCTTTCCATTTAAACTTAAATCTGAAGCTTATACAACTTTCACTCATTTCAATAAATTTGTTGACAAATAGTTCACTACCAAAATCATGTGTCTCCAAACTGATTGGGGTGGGGAATACAGATCTTTAGTTTCTCTTCTTACATCCTTGGGCATTAAATTTCATCATCCTTGTCCTCATACCCATCAACAACATGGGAGAGCGAGAGAAAACATCTCCATATTGTTGAAATGGTCCTATCTCTCCTGGCACAAGCAAGCTTGCCACTCAAATCGGTGGCATGCTTTTTTTTCTTCTTGTCTTTCTCATAAATAGGCTTTTCTATTGTTCTTTCTTATTCTTCTCCTTTTCAACGAGTTTTTAATCTTGTCACGATTACAAATTTCTAAAAGTGTTTGGTTGCACTTGCTTTCCTTTTCTCAGACCTTATAACAACCATAAGTTTCAGTATAGGTCATCAAAGTGTGTGGGAGCGTATTACTATGGATTTCCTTTATGGTCCCGATGACACAGGAAAAATGACGATTTGGGTTATTGTAGACCTTTAACAAAGTCACTCACTTTTTACCATTTAGATAGGGTTCTACTCTAGAAAATGCAGCGAAACGATATGTAAATGAGATTGTTAAACTACATGGTGTACCCTTGTCTATTGTTTGGATCGTGATCCTCGTTTTCGTCTAGATTTTGGGGTAGCTTACAATGAGCATTAGGTACTAGGTTACATTTCAAGATCTGACATTTCATCCACAGACGGATGGGCAATCGAAAGAACTATTGACCGGACTCTACAGAGGATATGCTCCGTCATTGTGTTCGGAATTTAAAGGTTCTTGGGATGAATACATTGCGTTGATGGAATTTGCATACAATAATCAACATCATAGCAGCATTGGTATGGCGCCTTATGAAGCATTATATGGTAGGAAATGCAGAAATCCAGTATGTTGGGATGAAGAGGGAATACGATTACTGGAAGGCCCCGGATCTGATTCAAGACACAGTTGAAAAAGTCAAAATAGTTAAAAGTCGATTAAAAGCAGCTCAAGATAGGCAAAAGAGTTATATTGATCAACATAGGCGGGAAATGGAATATGAAGTTGGTGAGAAAGTATTTCTCCGTGTCTCCCCTTGGAAGGGTATTCTCAGATTTGGAAAGAAAGGTAAACTAAGTCCTCGTTATATCGGCTCTTAAGAAATACTTGAAAAGGTGGGACCATTAGCTTATAGGCTTGCCTTACCACCTGAATTATCTCAGATTCATAATGTGTTCCATGTTAGTATGCTTCGTCATCTGGTCGGACCGTCACATGTTCTTGAGATGAACCAATTGAATTCTTGATAATTTAAGTTATATTGAGAACCGATTGAAATAGTGGGGTACAAAGAAAAGCAACTTCGCAATCGAGGGATTCCATTGGTAAAAGTATTGTGGAAAAATCATTCTAGAGAAGAAGCTACATGAGAAACAGAACAACATATGAGAGATCAATATCCGTGGTTATTTACTGATACAGGTACAAATTTCGAGGACGAAATTTTTAAGGGGGAGAGAATTGTCATAACCCAAAACGTGACATTTTAATTATCATGGTTAATCATTCATAGACATAATTACACGCATTTTGATATTTAATAATCACATTAAAAAGAATATTAGAAATAATATGTTTTAACATGATTACAGATATCAATATATATATATAATATAGATACATACCTATACACTAGCTATAATATATGTGTTGTGTGCTAATCACACGTGTACAACCTCAAAAAATTATATGAGATGGTTTCTACATCTGTACATGACATTTAATCAAGTTATTACACGTAATAGTCTATTATGAAATAAAATATATATGCCGCCTTTATTCCTTAGTAGATAAGCCATGTACTAGTCTACCTAATATGTTAATTAGATGAGAAACAAAATATAGACACATACAAAATAAAGCACTTTGGCTACCGAAATGAAGGATATTGCATCTAAATGATCAGACAATTGTTTTCTATAATTGTTTGTATAGAGTTAACTCATTTACAATTTTATCTTTATTATTAAATTTGAACTTAGAAGACCATGCCTATTTGGTGTTAATAAAGATTATTGATACTAGGCTGGGAATTATTGTTTAATTTCATAAGCCTAATATATTGGAACATTCCTTCTCAAGTCATTAGATTGATAGTTAATTCTTTATAATTACATATTAACGAATTAATTTATAAGTAACTACACTTGTAAGTTTCATATAAACAATATATGTATATGTTTGTTTAAAGAATAAAACAAGATGATGTAATCTAATTAAGACGTGCTTATCATTGAGCTATGAATAATATTAATTAGGTCTCTTAAAATAAAAAGAAATATCAACATATATTTTGTTGTAACTTGTAGCAAAAAAAAAGAAGAACGTGTTTGTAATATTTCAAAAACAAAAAGAAGTTAATAAGATAGTTGATTTTAAGAACCTGGAGTGTGAAAAAAAAAAAATGATTGCGGTCAATAGCCTTATAGAAGAAATAGTAATTACATTTGTATGCTCAAGTAATTTCTATGACCAAGGTTGATGAATTGTGATAGAATTTTCTTAGTTGTTTTTAAGTATATAATGAATTTGGATTAAGATATGTGATTAACTAGTTAGGATAATAATAGATTTGATCAATTCATGTATACCTTAAATTAGTGGATATAAGAATCAATTCAATTAGGATCTCATTAAAGATAATAAATGTTATATTTATATTTAAAGCAAACATTAATTATTGGTTCTAAAATTAGTTATGTATTTTTAATTTGTTAATAGGCCAAGATCTCGATAAAGGAGCGAACAAGGCCAAATAGGGGCGGATAAGGACACCATTTGTGAGTATAATCTTTTAGCTTGTTATTTGACTTGTGTGATTATATGATTAGTGTGTTGGAAAAAATTGTTTACTTATTTGGCTACAACAATTAGTAGTTTTTATCGTGCCTAATGTGAATTGCATGATTCTCTGTGATGACATTGAAATGGAATTGAGATATGTGATCTCCAATGATGTTATTGATATGGAAATGAGATATGCGATCTCTCGCGATGTTATTGATACGGAAAGCAAATATGTGATTATGGAAATGCATTCATCAGAGATTAATGGATTCTGTATATGGCCACTAATGACCTTGAATCAAATTCTGATCATCCGAATTTCTCGGATTACGCAGTACCGTGACGGCCACCCCGAGTTCACCGAACTCTACATGAAATAAAGAATTACAGTGCCATGGCCACCTTCGTGATCACGATTTATTCTTGGTATTAGCTGGCCCATAACAAGTAAAAAGAATATGACTAAGCACGTGCATTTATGTGGTTATGAATATTATGAACAAAGAGTGTGAAATGATTGTGATTGTGACAATATGCTTGTGTGATGTTAAATAACATGTTATTGGATTATACTTGCTGAGCTTGCAACTCACCAAATGCAATGTTGTCAATTTTTAGTTGCTGTAGATAAAAGTTGACCCGTGAGGTGTGAAAGAAGTTAAAGCATGGATCAAAGGTCGGCCGGCTGGATTCCCATCCTTCTCCCTCAGCTCAACATTCGCATATCATATAGGGAGTTTTATTTTGATCTGTACATCAAAGGACATGGTCGTTAATGTTATGGAATATGGATGAATGCAAATATGTGAATAAGTCTTTCTTTGAATTGTTTTAAGTAAATGCTTCCGTTTGAACCAAAAAAGGTTATAGCTGATGGTTAATATATTAATCTAATGCGCAATGCAGCTGTGCTGCCTATGGATTATATTTTATACGATATAAATATGTGTTACGAGGGTAAGGGTGTTACAAATTTAGTCCTTTTTTAAAAATATTATAGAGTTAATTACACAGCTATGTCCTTGAGGGACAACTAAGTTAGTTAATCAAATCGAGAGGTAGCCACTCAACGGACTCGATAGATTTGTTGATAGAATAACTCAATTTGTTTAGTCTAAACCTTAACTTGGTTGTGATGAGTTTTTATTGGAAGACTTAACACCCTTGAATTTGATTTAACTTTATTTTAACACTTGATTTTAGCACTTAGTTATTTATCAGTTGGATAGCAAATTATCAGCAGATATAAAATAAGTATGCAGAAATGTAAATATGCTGAAATGTAAATGGCACAAGTAAATTTTATAGAGGTTCGAAGATGGGGTAATTCTTCTAATCCTCTGTTCTCCAACTCTGGAGGAATCCACTAACTAATGACCAATTCACAAAGTGGTTATCGGTCCAGAGACAAGTCTTGATCACACGAGTTGACTTGCTCCTGGACTCGATCTGGAGATGCCTTGGTCACACAACTAGCTTCTCGTCCGACTCAACTTCTTCACAGGGGCAAGCGCTTGCTACTTGACTCACTTTCTCAAGCTTCTTGGATTTGATC
Organism: Rehmannia glutinosa; assembly: GCA_016081115.2. NCBI lineage: Eukaryota > Viridiplantae > Streptophyta > Magnoliopsida > Lamiales > Orobanchaceae > Rehmannia > Rehmannia glutinosa. The sequence goes on along the minus strand of CM071924.1, from coordinate 62,314,383 downwards.
ATGAAGCCCTCCAATAACTTGAGATTTGTTCGATCTTGAACCTTCCTACAATCCTCATTGGAAAGTATACCCCTTTTGATTCTTCAAAAGTTTCCTCTTCAATGAGTTTGAAGTTGTCTTTCCTTCATGACTTTGTGTTGTATTGATTTCCTTCGAGATTTAGGCTTGAGGATTTTGCTTGAATATCTTGAGAATATTTTGCAGGATACAAATTTAATAATGCTTGCTTGTTCTTGGTTCAGGTAATCAAGGTAACCTTTTTCTCAATGAAATTCCTCAGCCTTTTATAGTGAACTTTCAAAAATCTGTCCGTTGAAGAGATAGGCTGATTTTCAAAAGTCACTTATGTTCGTTGGCTTGTCTTTTCTTGGTCTTCAATCTTGAGATGTAGACCTTTCCTAGTATTAAATGAATGTCCAGCTTTTCAGGTTCTGACACGAGGTGTAGTGCTTCCCATTGGTTTATTCTTTTTACGCTTCCTCGGGATCGAGCACTTTAAAACCTGGCAGCATGGGTGTTTTACTTGTTTAAGTAATGTTCTTGACTTCAGTGCAACGGATTCTTTTCAGTTAACTCCTCTTTGCAGCTGCCTTTTCCCCAGGTGACTCGAGTCTGCTCCAATCATGGAAAGACTCATTTGTCACTTCAACTTGTGACAGGGCTTCTTTGAGTTGACTTAAGCGACTCTTCACACAATTTTGTCCCTCAATTTGTTACATCTTGATCGAGTCCTTGGTCCTCTGTCTGGCCATACTCGGTTGTTACACAACGGAGTCTTCACTTCACTTCTTCAGTTGACTTCTTGTATTTCCAGGCATAGCTGACTTGACTCAGCTCATTCAGCCCAATCTATTACAATGAGAATTACAAGGAAAATGGGGTGCCAACATTCTAATCTAAGTTTACATGGCATTCATCAAAATCTACAAAATTATATCCCAACACAATTTCAAGTCGAGTATAGATGAACCCTCAACTTTTGTTTTTGCCAATAATACCATGCATGGAGGAAATTAGGTGCCTCCATTAACCAGTTTTTGTATTATGTTTGATTAAAATGAATTTTTTTTTTATATTTTCAATAATTTCAATAATTTTCATATCTTATGTGTTCTCTTATATATATATATATATATATATATATATATTCAGTAGAAATTTTAAGCTTCACCAATTAATCAATTACAAAGATAAATCGTCTAGGGAGACATGCAACTGCGATAAAACATGTAAAACAAAATATTCATAAGAAATTCTTCATATGAATTGATAATTCATATGAATCTTAATTTCTTCTGTTTTGAATGATTATTTATTCTAGAGAGGTGTAATATATGATGGGTGCAAATGAAAATCTAATACAAAACCTTTATGTACATCTTGTACAACGTATGTGCTTGGGATGCGCAAAATAATTATGCATGTTTGCTTGTGGAAATTAGGGCGGCGATTTTATATTTTATGTTATGTGCATTAATGCATGTGAAAAATAAACAATTGTGGAAATTGTGAACAATTTGTTATGGAAAAGAAATTTCAAAAACGTGTGTTATAATAACTTATTTATTTATAAATTGTAATAAGTCACACTAAAATGTAGTTTTTTTAACACCGAAATAGGTTAAATAAATTGTTGATTTGTTTACAACTATACTCATGTTAGGAATTATAATAATCGTTTTTGTAATATTTTAACTAGTCTTATTTTTTTCTATATTTTCTTTTGTATTTAATTGCTGCGTAAATAAGATACATAGGTATCAATCAAACCTAGTGACTTGAATATTATTATTTGAATTTTGTTTATTCATCCTTTTTTTGTATTTATGTCACACTCCAAATACACGAAGCAAGATACAATCAATCATTCTTATATAGGAGTACCACCCGGTGCAAACACCCAAAAATAATAATGTCGCGATGTCACATTACACAACAATTGCTAACTAAGTCAGTACATAGAATAGAACATACAGAACGAAAATAAGGTTGAATTACAATATCTGATGCTTAAAGGTCCAAACCCTAAGGGTATAATTATTTAGTGATTGAGGGTGATTGGGAGAAGTTTTTGGAGGTGACTGGAGGAAGAGTGGTTTGATGTGACGTATTGGGAAATATGTGTATTAGCAGAGAAATGCATCAGTAAGCGTAATGCATGTTTGGTTGGAGATTGGGAGAAATGATCGAGGGAAATGAGTGATTGAGAGATGCTAAACAAACATACCCTAAATTACAATCAAAATGTGTGAGCATATATACATAATATCCTCTAGTGCAAGATAATAGAGTCTATAACAAAGGCAGAAACACAACATACTAAAATACAGATCACTCCTCCATCAGATTCTCCTCGGCATCATCATCTAGGTATAGAGGCTCGACAACTGGTTGTTAAAAGGGGGGAGGGGTTAGACAAAGTACCTCAGTGGTGGTTGTAAGTGTAAAAGTGTGGCTTACAATTTATCCAGAAAACATTTGTGAGGAAATCGGTGCACAAATCGTGATGCATGAAATACATAATTCACATGCAGTCCTTGCAAAAGTTGTTGAGACAACTGCCCAAACGACTGAAAACTCAAAGGGAACAACCGAATCTCATGTGTTTCAATACTCAAGAGAATCTTGTGCATACTCTAATTTAAGAGTCATATTGGATGAATAATATTATTCATGTGAGAGAGAAAAATTAAACATACCAAAACATATATGTCAATAGGGTCAAGTTTGAACAAGGAGAGTAGATATGGTTTCAAACACTACACATAGTTTGTTGCATTCGAAAGGTAACCCAAACTAAGCACTGAACATAGTGGTTGCATGCGAAAAGCAACGCCAATCCAAATACTTCACATAATTGTGGAATTGTGTTGATTCATTCGTTCTATCTTAATCTCATAGCCCAAACAACTTAATTACTAGCCCACGGGGCACGACATCACTTTCTATTGGACACTCCATCCTCAAGTTGTGGGATTTGGACGATGAAAGTCAGTAAGGGATTGCAGTCGAGCTACTCGATCCCAGACTCGACTTGTTCACTCTACACGTGAGCTCGACAACACCAAGTTGACACATCAAAATTTTTTTCAGAAGTCCACATGTTAGAGTATAACAGAAACCGTTAGTTACTTAATGTGATCACACACTATTTGCTTTCTAAATGTTCAATAAAACATTTCATTCTTCTCTCTTCTACATCTGTTATGGTATCTAGAGTCAGCTAATACCTGAGCTCTGATCCGGAAATTTTTAATGGAGTCTTCTTCTCCAATGTCTATAGTCATGTATTTACCTCATTTCACTCCGATCATCCTTCGTCTAGACCGCAACAACTATAATTTCGGGAAGGCACAGGTCCTCTCCACAGTACGTGCACATGGATTTGAAGGTTTTTTGTTCGGCATAGTTTCTACTCCTCCGAAGTACTCTTCTCCATCTACCTCTGATGGATCGGATTTATGTCTCAATCCAGATTATGTTTCCTGGATGCGTAAGGATCAATACTTACTCAGTTGGATGCTTAGCTCCATTAGTGAATCCATGCTTGGTCATGTAAATCATTGTTCAACAGTTGTAGAGGTTTGGTTTGTGTTTGAAATTGTTTCAATCTCAGTCAAAGGCGCATGCGTTACAACTCCGGTTTATGCTTCAAACTTTAAAAAAGGGTGATCTGAGTGTTGATGCATATATTTTGAAAATGAAATCCTTAGCGGATGATCTAAATTCAGCTGGTCATATTATTGGTGATGATGAATTGGTGTTTTATATCCTTGGAGGACTTGGTACGGATTATGAATCCGTGGTTGTAAATCTCACCACAAGAGTGGAATCTGTGAGTTTACAAGAACAATTCATTCTCTGAGACACATGAGATGCGATTACAAAGTCAGGTTACAACAAAATTTTCTTCTTCTGCTCTGCAAGCATCAGTTGCATCTCATGATTCGGTCCTTGGGAGTCATCCTTCTGCAAATGCTGCATATGGTTTTTCCCAAAATTATCAGCAAGGTGGAGGTGGTTTTATTCGTGGACGCGGTCGTGGAGGTCGAAATGGTCCTTTTAGAAACAATAATAATAAGCCTAAGTGCCAGTTGTGTTGGAAAACAGGTCATGTTGCTCTCAAGTGCTACAAAAGGTTTGATGTAAACTTCACAAGTCCTGATTATGCTTTTAGTGGTTCTGGAAATGATTCTTCTCAAGCTCATATATCTGTTTTTGGATCATCTATACCTGTGGATCCAAATTGGTACTTCGATAGTGGTGCTAGTACGCATGTTACAACTGAGATGGATAACCTTTCACTTAAATCTGCCTATCAAGGCTCAAACAAGCTTGTAGTTGGTAATGGCTCCAAACTTCCTATATTATATTGGCCTTTCTCCTTTCTCATTTACCTCGTGTTTCTTCCTCTTCCCCATCTTTATTGCTCAATAACATCTTGTATGTTCCTTCTATCACAAAAAAATTACTAAGCATATCTCATTTTACTAGAGATAATGAGGTTCTAATTGATTTCTATCACAATTGTTGTCTTGTTAAGGACATCAAAACATCCAAGGTCCTGTTGAGAGGAGCTCTTAAAGGAGGACTCTACCAGCTTGACATATCTCACCTCTGAGACATTCAAGTCATCCCCTGCTCTGTTTCATCCGAACTCGTCATTGTTTCTAGCTCTTATTGATTTTTCACACTCCTTTTTATGTAATAATGTGAATAATTTTGTTTCTAGCAATAACTCGAGATATCACTTTGTGGCATAGAAAACTTGGCCATCCATCTCATGTAGTTCTTTCTCATGTAATGAAAAATCGATTAAAACACCTCATTTTACTACTTTTCGGTTTTGTGATGCTTGTAAACTTGGAAAAATGCATCAAAAACATTATAATTCTCATCTTACCAAGAAACTATCGCACCTTTTCAAATAGTGCATTTCGATCTTTGGGGCCCTCCCATGTTCCATCCATTGAAGGATATAGATATTACATCCATTTTGTTGATGACTACACAAGGTTCACTTGGATCTTTCCATTTAAACTTAAATCAAGCTTATACAACTTTCACTCATTTCAATAAATTTGTTGTGAGATAGTTCACTACCAAAATCATGTGTCTCCAAACTGATTGGGGTGGGGAATACAGATCTTTAGTTTCTCTTCTTACTTCCTTGGGCATTAAATTTCATCATCCTTGTCCTCATACCCATCAACAACATGGGAGAGCTGAGAGAAAACATCTCCATATTGTTGAAATGGTCCTATCTCTCCTGGCACAAGCAAGCTTGCCACTCAAAATCTTGGTGGCATGCTTTTTCTTCTACTGTCTTTCTCATAAATAGACTTTTTCTATTGTTCTTTCTTATTCTTCTCATTTTCAACAGTTTTTTAATCTTGTCCCTGATTACAAATTTCTAAAAGTGTTTGGTTGCACTTGTTTTCCTTTTCTCAGACCTTATAACAGCCATAAGTTTCAGTATAGGTCATCAAAGTGTGTGGGAGCATATTACTATGGATTTCCTTTATGGTCTGCCGATGACACCGAGGAAAAATGACGCAGTTTGGGTTATTGTAGACCGCCTAACAAAGTCAGCTCACTTTTTACCATTTAGATAGGGTTCTACTCTAGAAAATCTGGCGAAACGATATGTAAATGAGATTGTTAAACTACATGGTGTACCCTTGTCTATTGTTTCAGATCGTGATCCTCGTTTTACGTATAGATTTTGGGGTAGCTTACAACAGGCATTAGGTACTAGGTTACATTTCAGTACAACATTTCATCCACAGACAGATGGGCAATCAGAAAGAACTATTCAGACTCTAGAGGATATGCTCCGTGCTTGTGTTCTGGAATTTAAAGGTTCTTGGGATGAATACATTGCGTTGATGGAATTTGCATACAATAATCAACATCATAGCAGCATTGGTATGGCGCCTTATGAAGCATTATATGGTAGGAAATGCAGAAATCCAGTATGTTGGGATGAAGAGGGAATACGATTACTGGAAGGCCCGGATATGATTCAAGACACAGTTGAAAAAGTCAAAATAGTTAAAAGTCGATTAAAAGCAGCTCAAGATAGGCAAAAGAGTTATATTGATCAACATAGGCGGGAAATGGAATATGAAGTTGGTGAGAAAGTATTTCTCCGTGTCTCCCCTTGGAAGGGTATTCTCAGATTTGGAAAGAAAGGTAAACTAAGTCCTCGTTATATCGGCCCTTATGAAATACTTGAAAAGGTGGGACCATTAGCTTATAGGCTTGCCTTACCACCTGAATTATCTCAGATTCATAATGTGTTCCATGTTAGTATGCTTCGTTGCAGTCTGGATCGGACCCGTCACATGTTCTTCGAGATGAACCAATTGAAGTTGCTGATAATTTAAGTTATATTGAGGAACCAGTTGAAATAGTGGGGTACAAAGAAAAGCAACTTCGCAATCGAGGGATTCCATTGGTAAAAGTATTGTGGAAAAATCATTCTAGAGAAGAATCTACATGGGAAACAGAACAACATATGAGAGATCAATATCCGTGGTTATTTACTGATACAGGTACAAATTTCGAGGACGAAATTTTTAAGGGGGAGAGAATTGTCATAACCCAAAACGTGACATTTTAATTATCATGGTTAATCATTCATAGACATAATTACACGCATTTTGATATTTAATAATCACATTAAAAAGAATATTAGAAATAATATGTTTTAACATGATTACAGATATCAATATATATATATATATAATATAGATGCATACCTATACACTAGCTATAATATATGTGTTGTGTGCTAATCACACGTGTACAACCTCAAAAAATTATATGAGATGGTTTCTACATCTGTACATGACATTTAATCAAGTTATTACACGTAATAGTCTATTATGAAATAAAATATATATGCCGCCTTTATTCCTTAGTAGATAAGCCATGTACTAGTCTACATAATATGTTAATTAGATGAGAAACAAAATATAGACACTTACAAAATAAAGCACTTTGGCTACCGAACTGAAGGATATTGCATCTAAATGATTAGGTAATTGTTTTCTATAATTGTTTGTATAGAGTTAACTCATTTACAATTTTATCTTTATTATTAAATTTGAACTTAGAAGACCATGCCTATTTGGTGTTAATAAAGATTATTGATACTAGGCTGGGAATTATTGTTTAATTTCATAAGCCTAATATATTGGAACATTCCTTCTCAAGTCATTAGATTGATAGTTAATTCTTTATAATTACATATTAACGAATTAATTTATAAGTAACTACACTTGTAAGTTTCATATAAACAATATATGTATATGTTTGTTTAAAGAATAAAACAAGATGATGTAATCTAATTAAGACGTGCTTATCATTGAGCTATGAATAATATTAATTAGGTCTCTTAAAATAAAAAGAAATATCAACATATATTTTGTTGTAACTTGTAGCAAAAAAAAAAAGAAGAACGTGTTTGTAATATTTCAAAAACAAAAAGAAGTTAATAAGATAGTTGATTTTAAGAACCTGGAGTGTGAAAAAAAAAAATGATTGCGGTCAATAGCCTTATAGAAGAAATAGTAATTCTGTTGTATGCTCAAGTAATTTCTATGACCAAGGTTGATGAATTGTGATAAAATTTTCTTAGTTGTTTTTAAGTATATAATGAATTTGGATTAAGATATGTGATTAACTAGTTAGGATAATAATAGATTTGATCAATTCATATATACCTTAAATTAGTGGATATAAGAATCAATTCAATTAGGATCTCATTAAAGATAATAAATGTTATATTTATATTTCAATTAAACATTAATTATTGGTTCTAAAATTAGTTATGTATTTTTAATTTGTTAATAGGCCAAGATCTCGATAAAGGAACGAACAAGGCCAAATAGGGGCCAGATAAGGACACCAATTGTGAGTATAATCTTTTAGCTTGTTATTTGACTTTTGTGATTATATGATTAGTGTGTTGGAAAGAATTGTTTACTTATTTGGCTACAACAATTAGTAGTTTATCGTGCCCTAATGTGAATTGCATGATTCTCTGTGATGACATTGAAATAGAATTGAGATATGTGATCTCCAATGATGTTATTGATATGGAAATGAGATATGCGATCTCTACTGATGTTATTGATACGGAAAGCAAATATGTGATTGTGGAAATGCATTCATCAGAGATTAATGGATTCTGTTATGGCCACTAATGACCTTGAATCACAGAATTACAGTCATCCAGAATTTACGGATTACGAGTACCCATCGTGACGGCCACCCCGAGTTCACTGAACTCTACGTGAAATAAAGAATTACAGAGTGCCATGGCCACCTTCGTGATCACGATTTATTCTTGGTATTAGCTGGCCCATAACAGTAAAAGAATATGACTAAGCACGTGCATTTATGTGGTTATGAATATTATGAACAAAGAGTGTGAAATGATTGTGATTGTGACAATATGCTTGTGTGATGTTAAATAACTTGTTATTGGATTATACTTCTTTGAGCTTGCAACTCACCAAATGCAATGTTGTCAATTTTTAGTTCTTTGTAGATAAAAGTTGACCCGTGAGGTGTGAAAGAAGTTAAAGCATGGATCAAAATTACGGTGGATTCCCATCCTTCTCCCTCACTCATCATTCGCATATCATATAGGGAGTTTTATTTTGATCTGTACATAAAAGGGCATGGTCGTTAATGTTATGGAATATGGATGAATGCAAATATGTGAATAAGTGCTGCTAAATTGTTTTAAGTAAATGCTTCCGTTTGAACCAAAAAGGTTATAGCTGATGGTTAATATATTAATCTCATGCGCAATGCATCTGTGCTGCCTATGGATTATATTTTATACGATATAAATATGTGTTACGAGGGTAAGGGTGTTCTGATTAAGTTTGGTATCAGAGCCCGGGTAGGGGTTCTGTAGATCATGGCATGACATGTGCATTATCATTAAATATTATACGAAAGTTACAATTTCTGTCATATTATAGGCAAAGGGTTGTGAGTCAAGAAGCACATGTACATAATGATGAGCAAAGTGTTCACGGAGGGGGAAGGAGCGGAGGCAGTCACACTCATCTCATTCACCTACGTATCATGTGCATGGAACACCTACTCATTTTGGGTATCCACCTTATCCACTTTGGTAAATCCCCCCGAACCACGTGAAAGAAAATATGATAAACTTAGAAAGATGGGAGCGGTTGACTTTGTGGGTACTACCGACCCCGGAGGCCGAGCGTGGTTGAAAGCGAGCGAGAAAGGGTTCTAAACTTGATGAAATGTACTCTGAAGAAAAAGTTTGATTATGCGGTATCACTCCTTGGGAAATGCATATGATTGGTGGGAGACTATACCACATAGTCTTTGTTCAACCACTGTATTGACATGGGATGATTTTCTAAGAGAATTTCATGATACATACTTGTTTAAGTTTCTGAGAGATCGAGAAAGAAAAGGAGTTTCTAGAACTTAAACAGGAAATCGATCGATTTGCCGAGTATGAAGTGTTGTTTAATCAGCTTTCTCATTATGCCTTACATATGGTAGCCACGGAAAAGAAGAAATGTACTAGATATGAATCTGGACTCCGATTTGCTATTCGAAATCGTATTACACCTACAGATATGGAGTCTAATAGTAAGCTGAGAGCTGCAGTAATACGTGCTGAGAAATTGGAAACTGAATCAAAACAAACCTTTCAGTATAATAAGAAGAGGCAGGGTGATGAAACGGGAGGATTTAGAACTAGAAAGGAATTTACGGCGCCTACACGGAGGAGTTTCCCGAGTAGTTCAAAAAGTGGTAGTTTTAGGGGCGCAACATCAGCCAGTAAGAGTGTTGGTTCTACACCACCAGTTCCCACATGTGCACATTGTGGTAAGAATCATTATGGAGAATGTAGATTGCTTACAGGAAAATGTTTTAGATGTGGTGAACCTGGACATATAGCAAGGAATTGCATAAAACCACGCGAGGAACACGAGTTGAGCAAACTAGATTTAGTGGTTTCAACCCTAATAGAGGTAGGGGGCCGAGGAAGATTCGAGTGTAGGAAGAGCGTCGGTCCGAGAAGAAAGTCAAGCGGCGAGAAAACAAGGTCCGGCTCGAGTTTTTGCTATGACACGGGGAAGAAGCTAAAGTGCACCAACCGTAGTTACTGGTAATCTCTCAATCTCTGATACAAATGCTTATGTTTTATTTGATCCAGGAGCAACACATTCATTTGTTTCACAATCATTTGCATCACATTTGGGTAATAAACCAGAAACATTAGGCTATGATTTACTGGTTCGAACCCCAGTAGGGAATGTGGTGATTGTAAATACTGTATATCGTGATTGCAAAATTTTGATCGACGAATCAGAATTGAGTGCTAGCTTACTTGTTATGCCTTTAAGAGATTTCGATGCGATTTTGGGTATGGATTGGTTAACCGAACACCATGCTAAACTGGATTGTTTTACAAAAGAGATATCGTTAGAGCTTACGATCGACGCAGATTGTATTTAAAGGGGAAAGAGAAATTTTGCCTACATGTATAATATCCGCATCTACTTTTAAAATGATTAAGAAAGGCTGCGAATGTTAATTAGCCCACGTAATAGACACACGTTTATGTGGTTTGAAACTTGAAGACACTCCAGTGGTTAAAGAGTATCCAGATGTATTTCCGATGATTTACCCGGATTACCTCCGGATAGAGATATAGAGTTCACCATTGAATTACAACTGCTGGTACAAAGACCAATTTCTATCCCTCCTTATCGAATGGCTTTGTTGAGTTACAAGAATTAAAGACCCGGCTACAAGAAGCTGTTGGATAAAGGATATATTAGACCGAGTGTTTCGCCATGGGATGCACTTTTTGTGTTGTTTGTTAAAAGAAAGATGGTACACTTCGAGATTGTGTATAGATTATCGGATTGAACCGAAGTAGTAATGAAAGAATAAATATCCAATACCTAGGATAGATAATTTATTTGATCGTTGCAAGGTGCTAGAGTTTTCTCAAAGATTGATTTGTGATCGAGGATATCACGATTGAAGATTGCAGAGGTGACATTTCAAAAACAAAGCGTTCGGACTAGGTATGGCCATTACGAGTTTTTGGTAATGCCGTTTGGACTGACTAATGCACCCGCTGTATTTATGGCATTGATGAATAATGTGTTTAGACCCTATCTAGATAAATTTGTTATTGTCTTTATTGATGATATCTTGGTATATTCTAAATCTGCTGAGGAACACGAACAACATTTGAGAATTGTATTGCAAACCTTGCGAGAGAAACAATTGTATGCAAAACTCAGTAAATGCGAATTTTGGTTAGATCAAGTAATCTTTTTGGGACACGTTGTTTCTGGTGACGGGATTAAAGTTGATCCACAGAAAATCGAAGCAGTGATCAAGTGGGAAAACCCAAAAAGTGTTACAGAAGTTCGTAGTTTTCTAGGTTTAGCCGGATACTATAGACGATTTGTTGAGAATTTTTCGCTTATGGCAACTACACTGACAAAATTACTACGAAAAGATGTTTCTTTCAAATGGACAGATAGTTGCCAAAAGAGTTTTGAAGAGTTAAAGAAGAGGCTTACCATCGCCTGATTTTGACTATTCCTTCAGTCTTGATGGATTCGTTGTTCTGATGGACGCTTCTTATCAAGGTTTAGGATGTGTTTTAATGCAACACGGTAAGGTTATTGCGTATGCGTCTAGACAACTTAAACCATACGAGATGTCTTATCCTACTCATGACCTTGAGCTAGTTGCGGTTGTGTTTGCTTTAAAGATATGGAGACATTATCTATATGGTTCTACATTTCAAATTTTCACTAATCATAAAAGCTTGAAATACTTATTGAGTCGAAAAAGAATTGAGCATGCGTCAAAGAAGATGGCTTGAATTGCTTAAGGATTATGATTGCACTATTGAATACCATCCAGGGAAAGCTAATGTTGTTGCTGATGCTTTGAGCCGAAAATCTTATGGTACTGTTTCTTATCTCTCAGTGCATTCTTTGTCGTATCTGCTAGATATGAGGAAGATGAATGTTGAATTGAATGTAAGTGACATGGGTGTTTTGTGTGCTTCACTTGGTGTTCGTCCTGTGATGATTGAAAGAATTAGACAAGCACAATTTCGTGATAATAAAAAGCTGAAGATGTGCGAGAAAAAGTGAAACAAGGGAAAAGTGCATCGTTTGTTCTGAAATATGATGGTAGTTTGACGATCAACAATCGACTTTGTGTCCCTGATGTTGATGGCTTAAGGCATGAGATAATGGAAGAGGCTCATACTGCACCATATGCCATGCACCCAGGTAGTACAAAAATGTATCAGACCTTAAAAAGCCATTATTGGTGGCCCAGAATGAAGAAAGATGTAGCTGAGTATGTTTCGAAATGTTTAACTTGCCAACAGATTAAAGCAGAGCATCAGGCACCAGTAGGCAAATTGCATCCATTACCTATTCCTGTTTGGAAGTGGGAGCGTATTACTATGGATTTCCTTTATGGTCTGCCGATGACACCGAGGAAAAATGACGCAGTTTGGGTTATTGTAGACCGCCTAACAAAGTCAGCTCACTTTTTACCATTTAGATGGGGTTCTACTCTAGAAAATCTGGCGAAACGATATGTAAATGAGATTGTTAAACTACATGGTGTACCCTTGTCTATTGTTTCAGATCGTGATCCTCGTTTTACGTCTAGATTTTGGGGTAGCTTACAATAGGCATTAGGTACTAGGTTACATTTCAAGATCAAACATTTCATCCCAGACAGATGATGGGCAATCAGAAAGAACTATTCAGACTCTAGAGGATATGCTCCGTGCTTGTGTTCTGAAATTTAAAGGTTCTTGGGATGAATACATTGCGTTGATGGAATTTGCATACAATAATCAACATCATAGCAGCATTGGTATGGCGCCTTATGAAGCATTATATGGTAGGAAATGCAGAAATCCAGTATGTTGGGATGAAGAGGGAATACGATTACTGGAAGGCCCGGATCTGATTCAAGACACAGTTGAAAAAGTCAAAATAGTTAAAAGTCGATTAAAAGCAGCTCAAGATAGGCAAAAGAGTTATATTGATCAACATAGGCGGAAATGGAATATGAAGTTGGTGAGAAAGTATTTCTCGTGTCTCCCTTGGAAGGGTATTCTCGATTTGGAAAGAAAGGTAAACTAAGTCCTCGTTATATCGGCCCTTATGAAATACTTGAAAAGGTGGGACCATTAGCTTATAGGCTTGCCTTACCACCTGAATTATCTCAGATTCATAATGTGTTCCATGTTAGTATGCTTCGTCGGTACAGATCAGAGCCGTCACATGTTCTTCGAGATGAACCAATTGAAGTTCTTGATAATTTAAGTTATATTGAGAACCGATTGAAATAGTGGGGTACAAAGAAAAGCAACTTCGCAATCGAGGGATTCCATTGGTAAAAGTATTGTGGAAAAATCATTCTAGAGAAGAAGCTACATGGGAAACAGAACAACATATGAGAGATCAATATCCGTGGTTATTTACTGATACAGGTACAAATTTCGAGGACGAAATTTTTAAGGGGGAGAGAATTGTCATAACCCAAAACGTGACATTTTAATTATCATGGTTAATCATTCATAGACATAATTACACGCATTTTGATATTTAATAATCACATTAAAAAGAATATTAGAAATAATATGTTTTAACATGATTACAGATATCAATATATATATATATATATAATATAGATACATACCTATACACTAGCTATAATATATGTGTTGTGTGCTAATCACACGTGTACAACCTCAAAAAATTATATGAGATGGTTTCTACATCTGTACATGACATTTAATCAAGTTATTACACGTAATAGTCTATTATGAAATAAAATATATATGCCGCCTTTATTCCTTAGTAGATAAGCCATGTACTAGTCTACCTAATATGTTAATTAGATGAGAAACAAAATATAGACACATACAAAATAAAGCACTTTGGCTACCGAACTGAAGGATATTGCATCTAAATGATCAGGTAATTGTTTTCTATAATTGTTTGTATAGAGTTAACTCATTTACAATTTTATCTTTATTATTAAATTTGAACTTAGAAGACCATGCTTATTTGGTGTTAATAAAGATTATTGATACTAGGCTGGGAATTATTGTTTAATTTCATAAGCCTAATATATTGGAACATTCCTTCTCAAGTCATTAGATTGATAGTTAATTCTTTATAATTACATATTAACGAATTAATTTATAAGTAACTACACTTGTAAGTTTCATATAAACAATATATGTATATGTTTGTTTAAAGAATAAAACAAGATGATGTAATCTAATTAAGACGTGCTTATCATTGAGCTATGAATAATATTAATTAGGTCTCTTAAAATAAAAAGAAATATCAACATATATTTTGTTGTAACTTGTAGCAAAAAAAAAGAAGAACGTGTTTGTAATATTTCAAAAACAAAAAGAAGTTAATAAGATAGTTGATTTTAAGAACCTGGAGTGTGAAAAAAAAATGATTGCGGTCAATAGCCTTATAGAAGAAATAGTAATTCTGTTGTATGCTCAAGTAATTTCTATGACCAAGGTTGATGAATTGTGATAAAATTTTCTTAGTTGTTTTTAAGTATATAATGAATTTGGATTAAGATATGTGATTAACTAGTTAGGATAATAATAGATTTGATCAATTCATATATACCTTAAATTAGTGGATATAAGAATCAATTCAATTAGGATCATTAAAGATAATAAATGTTATATTTATATTTCAAGCAAACATTAATTATTGGTTCTAAAATTAGTTATGTATTTTTAATTTGTTAATAGGCCAAGATCTCGATAAAGGAGCAAACAAGGCCAAATAGGGGCCAGATAAGGACACCAATTGTGAGTATAATCTTTTAGCTTGTTATTTGACTTGTGTGATTATATGATTAGTGTGTTGGAAAGAATTGTTTACTTATTTGGCTACAACAATTAGTAGTTTATCGTGCCCTAATGTGAATTGCATGATTTCTCGTGATGACATTGAAATGGAATTGAGATATGTGATCTCCAATGATGTTATTGATATGGAAATGAGATATGCGATCTCTACCGATGTTATTGATACGGAAAGCAAATATGTGATTATGGAAATGCATTCATCGAGATTAATGGATTACGTTATGGCCACTAATGACCTTGAATCACGAATTACGGTCATCCGAATTTCGGATTACGAGTACCGTCACGGCCACCCCGAGTTCACCGAACTCTACGTGAAATAAAGAATTACAGTGTCATGGCCACCTTCGTGATCACGATTTATTCTTGGTATTAGCTGGCCCATAACGGTAAAAAAAGAATATGACTAAGCACGTGCATTTATGTGGTTATGAATATTATGAACAAAGAGTGTGAAATGATTGTGATTGTGACAATATGCTTGTGTGATGTTAAATAACTTGTTATTGGATTATACTTTGAGCTTGCAACTCACCAAATGCAATGTTGTCAATTTTTAGTTCTTTGTAGATAAAAGTTGACCCGTGAGGTGTGAAAGAAGTTAAAGCATGGATCAAAGGTCGGTATTTGGATTCCCATCCTTCTCCTCACCTCATCATTCGCATATCATATAGGGAGTTTTATTTTGATCCGTACATAAAAGGGCATGGTCGTTAATGTTATGGAATATGGATGAATGCAAATATGTGAATAAGTGCTGCTAAATTGTTTTAAGTAAATGCTTCCGTTTGAACCAAAAAGGTTATAGCTGATGGTTAATATATTAATCTCATGCGCAATGCAGCTGTGCTACCTATGGATTATATTTTATACGATATAAATATGTGTTACGAGGGTAAGGGTGTTACAAATTTAGTCCTTTTTTAAAAATATTATAGAGTTAATTACACAACTATGTCCTTGAGGGACAACTAAGTTAGTTAATCAGCAGAGTTAGCCACTCAACAGACTCGATAGAGCTGTTGATAGAATAACTCAGCTGTTTAGTCTAAACCTTAACTTGGTTGTGATGAGTTTTTCAGCGGAAGACTTAACACCCTTGAATTTGATTTAACTTTATTTTAACACTTGATTTTAGCACTTAGTTATTTATCAGTTGGATAGCAAATTATCAGCAGATATAAAATAAGTATGCAGAAATGTAAATATGCTGAAATGTAAATGGCACAAGTAAATTTTATAGAGGTTCGAAGATGGGGTAATTCTTGTAATCCTCTCTTCTCCAACTCTGGAGGAATCCACTAACTAATGACCAATTCACAAAGTGGTTATCGATCCCAGAGACAAGTCTTGATCACACAAATTGACTTGCTCCCGGACTCGATCCGGAGATGCCTTGGTCACACAACTAGCTTCTCGTCCGACTCAACTTCTTCACAGGGCAACTGCCTTGCTACTTCAGCTCACTTTCTCAAGCTTCTTGGATTTGATCATGAAGCCCTCCAATAACTTGAGATTTGTTCGATCTTGAACCTTCCTACAATCCTCATTGGAAAGTATACCCCTTTTGATTCTTCAAAAGTTTCCTCTTCAACGAGTTTGAAGTTGTCTTTCCTTCACTGACTTTGTGTTGTATTGATTTCCTTCGAGATTTAGGCTTGAGGATTTTGCTTGAATATCTTGAGAATATTTTGCAGGATACAAATTTAATAATGCTTGCTTGTTCTTGGTTCAGGTAATCAAGGTAACCTTTTTCTCAATGAAATTCCTTAGCCTTTTATAGTGAACTTTCAAAAATCTGTCTGTTGAAGAGATAGGCTGATTTTCAAAAGTCACTTATGTTCGATTAGCTTGTCTTTTCTTGGTCTTCAATCTTGAGATGTAGACCTTTCCTAGTATTAAATGAATGTCCCCCTTTTCGGTTCGACCACGAGGTGTAGTGCTTCCCATTGGTTTATTCCTTTTGTACGCTTCTGGGACTGAGCACTTTAAAACCTGGCAACATGGGTGTTTTACTTGTTTAAGTAATGTTCTTGACTTCAGTGCAACGGATTCTTTTCAGTTAACTCCTCTTTGCAGCTGCCTTTTCCCCAAGTGACTCGAGTCTGCTCCAATCATGGAAAGACTCATTTGTCACTTCAACTTGTGACAGGGCTTCTTTGAGTTGACTTAACTGACTCTTCACACAGCTGTCCCTCAGCTGTTACATCTTCAGTCGAGTCCTTGGTCCTCTGTCCTGGCCATACTCAGTTGTTCCACAACGGAGTCTTCACTTCACTTCTTCAGTTGACTTCTTGTATTTCCAGGCATAGCTGACTTGACTCAGCTCATTCAGCCCAATCTATTACAATGAGAATTACAAGGAAAATGGGGTGCCAACATTCTAATCTAAGTTTACATGGCATTCATCAAAATCTACAAAATTATATCCCAACACAATTTCAAGTCGAGTATAGATGAACCCTCAACTTTTGCTTTTGTCAATAATACCATGCATGGAGGAAATTAGGTGCCTCCATTAACCAGTTTTTGTATTATGTTTGATTAAAATGAATTTTTTTTATATTTTCAATAATTTCAATAATTTCCATATCTTATGTGTTCTCTTATATATATATATATATATATATATATATATTTGAGAAATTTTAAGCTTCACCAATTAATCAATTACAAAGATAAATCGTGCAGGAGACATGCAAGCTGCGATAAAACATGTAAAACAAAATATTCATAAGAAATTCTTCATATGAATTGATAATTCATATGAATCTTAATTTCTTCTGTTTTGAATGATTATTTATTCTAGAGAGGTGTAATATATGATGGGTGCAAATGAAAATCTAATACAAAACCTTTATGTACATCTTGTACAACGTATGTGCTTGGGATGCGCAAAATAATTATGCATGTTTGCTTGTGGAAATTAGGGCGACGATTTTATATTTTATGTTATGTGCATTAATGCATGTGAAAAATAAACAATTGTGGCAATTGTGAACAATTTGTTATGGAAAAAAAATTTCAAAAACGTGTGTTATAATAACTTATTTATTTATAAATTGTAATAAGTCACACTAAAATGTAGTTTTTTTAACACCGAAATAGGTTAAATAAATTGTTGATTTGTTTACAAATATACTCATGTTAGGAATTATAATAATCGTTTTTGTAATATTTTAACTAGTCTTATTTTTTTCTATATTTTCTTTTGTATTTAATTGCTGCGTAAATAAGATACATAGGTATCAATCAAACCTAGTGACTTGAATATTATTATTTGAATTTTGTTTATTCATCCTTTTTTTGTATTTATATGTCACACTCCAAATACACGAAGCAAGATACAATCAATCATTCTTATATAGGAGTACCACCCGGTGCAAACACCCAAAAATAATAATGTCGCGATGTCACATTACACAACAATTGCTAACTAAGTCAGTACATAGAATAGAACATACGAACGAAAATAAGGTTGAATTACAATATCGATGCTTAAAGGTCCAAACCCTAAGGGTATAATTGTTTAGTGATTGAGGGTGATTGGGAGAAGTTTTGGAGGTGATTTGGAGGAAGAGTGGTTTGATGTGACGTATTGGGAAATATGTGTATTAGCGGTGAGAAATGCATCGAAGTAAAGCGTAATGCATGTTTGGTTGGAGATTGGGAGAAATGATCGAGGAAATGAGTGATTGAGTGATACTAAACAAACATACCCTAAATTACAATCAAAATGTGTGAGCATATATACATAATATCCTCTAGTGCAAGATAATAGAGTCTATAACAAGCGAAACACAACATACTAAAATACGGATCACTCCTCCATCAGATTCTCCTCGGCATCATCATCTAGGTATAGAGGCTCGACAACTGGTTGTTAAAAGGGGGAAGGGGTTAGACAAAGTACCTCAGTGGTGGGTGTAAGTGTAAAAGTGTGGCTTACAATTTATCCAGAAAACATTTGTGAGGAAATCGGTGCACAAATCGTGATGCATGAAATACATAATTCACATGCAGTCCTTGCAAAAGTTGTTGAGACAACTGCCCAAACGACTGAAAACTCAAAGGGAACAACCGAATCTCATGTGTTTCAATACTCAAGAGAATCTTGTGCATACTCTAATTTAAGAGTCATATTGGATGAATAATATTATTCATGTGAGAGAGAAAAATTAAACATACCAAAACATATATGTCAATAGGGTCAAGTTTGAACAAGGAGAGTAGATATGGTTTCAAACACTACACATAGTTTGTTGCATTCGAAAGGTAACCCAAACTAAGCACTGAACATAGTGGTTGCATGCGAAAAGCAACGCCAATCTAAATACTTCCCATAATTGTGGAATTGTGTTGATTCATTCGTTCTATCTTAATCTCATAGCCCAAACAACTTAATTACTAGCCCACGGGGCACGACATCACTTTCTATTGGACACTCCATCCTCAAGTTGTGGGATTTGGACGATGAAATTGATGAGGATTGCGGTCGAGCTACTCGATCCCAGACTCGACTTGTTCACTCTACACGTGAGCTCGACAACACCAAGTTGACACATCAAAATTTTTTTCAGAATTCCACATGTTAGAGTATAACAGAAACCGTTAGTTACTTAATGTGATCACACACTATTTTCTTTCTAAATGTTCAATAAAACATTTCATTCTTCTCTCTTCTACATCTGTTATGGTATCTAGAGTCGGCTAATACCCGGCTCGATCCAGGAAATTTTTAATGGAGTCTTCTTCTCCAATGTCTATAGTCATATATTTACCTCATTTCACTCCGATCATCCTTCGTCTAGACCGCAACAACTATAATTTCTGGAAGGCACAGGTCCTCTCCACAGTACGTGCACACGGATTTGAAGGTTTTTTGTTCGGCATAGTTTCTACTCCTCCGAAGTACTCTTCTCCATCTACCTCCGATGGATCGGATTTATGTCTCAATCCAGATTATGTTTCCTGGGTGCGTAAGGATCAATACTTACTCAGTTGGATGCTTAGCTCCATTAGTGAATCCATGCTTGGTCATGTAAATCATTGTTCAACAGTTGTAGAGGTTTGGTTTGTGTTTGAAATTGTTTCAATCTCAGTCAAAGGCTCATGCGTTACAACTCCGGTTTATGCTTCAAACTTTAAAAAAGGGTGATCTGAGTGTTGATGCATATATTTTGAAAATGAAATCCTTAGCGGATGATCTAAATTGGTGAAATTTGGTCATATTATTGGTGATGATGAATTGGTGTTTTATATCCTTGGAGGACTTGGTACGGATTATGAATCCGTGGTTGTAAATCTCACCACAAGAGTGGAATCTGTGAGTTTACAAGAACAATTCATTCTACAGACACATGAGATGCGATTACAAAGTCAGGTTACAACACAATTTTCTTCTTCTGCTCTGCAAGCATCAGTTGCATCTCATGATTCGGTCCTTGGGAGTCATCCTTCTGCAAATGCTGCATATGGTTTTTCCCAAAATTATCAGCAAGGTGGAGGTGGTTTTATTCGTGGACGCGGTCGTGGAGGTCGAAATGGTCCTTTTAGAAACATTAATAATAAGCCTAAGTGCCAGTTGTGTTGGAAAACAGGTCATGTTGCTCTCAAGTGCTACAAAAGGTTTGATGTAAACTTCACAAGTCCTGATTATGCTTTTAGTGGTTCTGGAAATGATTCTTCTCAAGCTCATATATCTGTTTTTGGATCATCTACACCTGTGGATCCAAATTGGTACTTCGATAGTGGTGCTAGTACGCATGTTACAACCGAGATGGATAACCTTTCATTTAAATCGCACTTTATCAAGGCTCAAACAAGCTTGTAGTTGGTAATGGCTCCAAACTTCCTATATTATATTGGCCTTTCTCCTTTCTCATTTACCTCGTGTTTCTTCCTCTTCCCCATCTTTACTGCTCAATAACATCTTGTATGTTCCTTCTATCACAAAAAAATTACTAAGCATATCTCATTTTACTAGAGATAATGAGGTTCTAATTGAATTCTATCACAATTGTTGTCATGTTAAGGACATCAAAACATCCAAGGTCCTGCTGAGAGGAGCTCTTAAAGGAGGACTCTACCAGCTTGACATATCTCACCTACAGACATTCAAGTCATCCCCTGCTCCTGTTTCATCCACAACTCAGTCAGTTGTTTCTAGCTCTTATTCAGTTTTTCACACTCCTTTTTATGTAATAATGTGAATAATTTTGTTTCTAGCAATAACTCAGATATCACTTTGTGGCATAGAAAACTTGGCCATCCATCTCATGTAGTTCTTTCTCATGTAATGAAAAATCTGATTAAAACACCTCATTTTACTACTTTTCAATTTTGTGATGCTTGTAAACTTGGAAAAATGCATCAAAAACATTATAATTCTCATCTTACCAAGACTACTGCACCTTTTCAAATAGTGCATTCTGATCTTTGGGGCCCCTCCCATGTTCCATCCATTGAAGGATATAGATATTACATCCATTTTGTTGATGACTACACAAGGTTCACTTGGATCTTTCCATTTAAACTTAAATCTGAAGCTTATACAACTTTCACTCATTTCAATAAATTTGTTGACAGATAGTTCACTACCAAAATCATGTGTCTCCAAACTGATTGGGGTGGGGAATACAGATCTTTAGTTTCTCTTCTTACATCCTTGGGCATTAAATTTCATCATCCTTGTCCTCATACCCATCAACAACATGGGAGCCGAGAGAAAACATCTCCATATTGTTGAAATGGTCCTATCTCTCTGGGCACAAAGCAAGCTTGCCACTCAAATCCGGTGGCATGCTTTTTCTTCTCTTGTCTTTCTCATAAATAGGCTTTTTCTATTGTTCTTTCTTATTCTTCTCCTTTTCAACGATTTTTTAATCTTGTCACGATTACAAATTTCTAAAAGTGTTTGGTTGCACTTTCTTTCCTTTTCTCGGACCTTATAATGGCCATAAGTTTCAAAGTATAGGTCATCAAAGTGTGTGAGAGCGTATTACTATGGATTTCCTTTATGGTCCCCGATGACACCGAGGAAAAATGACGCGATTTGGGTTATTGTAGACTGACCTAACAAAGTCGACTCACTTTTTACCATTTAGATAGGGTTCTACTCTAGAAAATCGGCAAACGATATGTAAATGAGATTGTTAAACTACATGGTGTACCCTTGTCTATTGTTTGATTGTGATCCTCGTTTACGTACAGATTTTGGGGTAGCTTACAACGGGCATTAGGTACTAGGTTACATTTCAAGACTGACATTTCATCCACTGAGCAGATGGGCAATCGAAAGAACTATTCGGACTCTAGAGGATATTCTCCGTGCTTGTGTTCTGGAATTTAATGGTTCTTGGGATGAATATATTGCATTGATGGAATTTGCATACAATAATCAACATCATAGCAGCATTGGTATGGCGCCTTATGAAGCATTATATGGTAGAAATGCGAGAAATCGAAGTATGTTGGGATGAAGAGGGAATACGATTCTTTGGAAGGCCCGGATCGATTCAAGACACGATTGAAAAGTCAAAATAGTTAAAAGTCGATTAAAAAGCATTGCTCAAGATAGGCAAAAGAGTTATATTGATCAACATAGGCGGGAAATGGAATATGAAGTTGGTGAGAAAGTATTTCTCCGTGTCTCCTTGGAAGGTATTCTCGATTTGGAAAGAAAGGTAAACTAAGTCCTCGTTATATCGGCCCTTATGAAATACTTGAAAAGGTGGGACCATTAGCTTATAGGCTTGTTTTACCACCTGAATTATCTCGATTCATAATGTGTTCCATGTTAGTATGCTTAAATCGGTCGACCGATCGGACCCGTCATGTTCATGTTCTTGAGATGAACCAATTGAAGTTCTTTGATAATTTAAGTTATATTGAGGAACCATTGAAATAGTGGGGTACAAAGAAAAGCAACTTCGCAATCGAGGGATTCCATTGGTAAAAGTATTGTGGAAAAATCATTCTAGAGAAGAAGCTACATGGGAAACGAACAACATTTGAGAGATCAATATCCGTGGTTATTTTATCATAGTACAAATTTCGAGGACGAAATTTTTAAGTGGGGAGAGAATTGTCATAACCCAAAACGTGACATTTTAATTATCATGGTTAATCATTCATAGACATAATTACACGCATTTTGATATTTAATAATCACATTAAAAGAATATTAGAAATAATATGTTTTAACATGATTACGAGATATCAATATATATATATATATATATAATATAGATACATACCTATACACTAGCTATAATATATGTGTTGTGTGCTAATCACACGTGTACAACCTCAAAAAATTATATGAGATGGTTTCTACATCCATACATGACATTTAATCAAGTTATTACACGTAATAGTCTATTATGAAATAAAATATATATGCGCTTTATTCCTTAGTAGATAAGCCATGTACTAGTCTACCTAATATGTTAATTAGATGAGAAACAAAATATAGACACATACAAAATAAAGCACTTTGGCTACCGAATCGAAGGATATTGCATCTAAATGATCGGTAATTGTTTTCTATAATTGTTTGTATAGAGTTAACTCATTTACAATTTTATCTTTATTATTAAATTTGAACTTAGAAGACCATGCCTATTTGGTGTTAATAAAGATTATTGATACTAGGTCGGGAATTATTGTTTAATTTCATAAGCCCTAATATATTGGAACATTCCTTCTCAAGTCATCGAGTTGATAGTTAATTCTTTATAATTACATATTAACGAATTAATTTATAAGTAACTACACTTGTAAGTTTCATATAAACAATATATGTATATGTTTGTTTAAAGAATAAAACAAGATGATGTAATCTAATTAAGACGTGCTTATCATTGAGCTATGAATAATATTAATTAGGTCTCTTAAAATAAAAAGAAATATCAACATATATTTTGTTGTAACTTGTAGCAAAAAAAAAGAAGAACGTGTTTGTAATATTTCAAAAACAAAAAGAAGTTAATAAGATAGTTGATTTTAAGAACCTGGAGTGTGAAAAAAAATGATTGCGGTCAATAGCCTTATATAAGAAATAGTAATTCTGTTGTATGCTCAAGTAATTTCTATGACCAAGGTTGATGAATTGTGATAGAATTTTCTTAGTTGTTTTTAAGTATATAATGAATTTGGATTAAGATATGTGATTAACTAGTTAGGATAATAATAGATTTGATCAATTCATATATACCTTAAATTAGTGGATATAAGAATCAATTCAATTAGGATCTGTTAAAGATAATAAATGTTATATTTATATTTCAGCAAACATTAATTATTGGTTCTAAAATTAGTTATGTATTTTTAATTTGTTAATAGGCCAAGATCTCGATAAAGGAGCGAACAAGGCCAAATAGGGGCCAGATAAGAACACCAATTGTGAGTATAATCTTTTAGCTTGTTATTTGACTTGTGTGATTATATGATTAGTGTGTTGGAAAGAATTGTTTACTTATTTGGCTACAACAATTAGTAGTTTATCGTGCCCTAATGTGAATTGCATGATTCTCGTGATGACATTGAAATAGAATTGAGATATGTGATCTCCAATGATGTTATTGATATGGAAATGAGATATGCGATCTCTTTGATGTTATTGATACGGAAAGCAAATATGTGATTATGGAAATGCATTCATCGAGATTAATGGATTTGTATGGCCACTAATGACCTTGAATCACGAATTACAGTCATCGAGAATTTTCGGATTACGATCCGTCTGACGGCCACCAGGGAGTTCATGAACTCTACGTGAAATAAAGAATTACAGAGTGCCATGGCCACCTTCGTGATCACGATTTATTCTTGGTATTAGGCGGCCCATAACAAGAAAAGAATATGACTAAGCACGTGCATTTATGTGGTTATGAATATTATGAACAAAGAGTGTGAAATGATTGTGATTGTGACAATATGCTTGTGTGATGTTAAATAACTTGTTATTGGATTATACTTCTTTGAGCTTGCAACTCACCAAATGCAATGTTGTCAATTTTTAGTTGTAGATAAAAGTTGACCCGTGAGGTGTGAAAGAAGTTAAAGCATGGATCAAAGGTCACTTACCGGATTCCCATCCTTCTCCTCACTCATCATTCGCATATCATATAGGGAGTTTTATTTTGATCCGTACATAAAAGGGCATGGTCGTTAATGTTATGGAATATGGATGAATGCAAATATGTGAATAAGTGCTGCTAAATTGTTTTAAGTAAATGCTTCCGTTTGAACCAAAAAGGTTATAGCTGATGGTTAATATATTAATCTCATGCGCAATGCATCTGTGCTGCCTATGGATTATATTTTATACGATATAAATATGTGTTACGAGGTAAGGGTGTTACGATTAAGTTTGGTATCGAGCCGGGTAGGGTTCTAGATCATGGCATGACATGTGCATTATCATTAAATATTTTACGAAAGTTACAATTTCTGTCATATTATAGGCAAAGGGTTGTGAGTCAAGAAGCACATGTACATAATGATGAGCAAAGTGTTCACGGAGGGGAAGGAGTAGCCGAGCCAGAGTCACACTCATCTCATTCACCTACGTATCATGTGCATGGAATACCTGCTCATTTTGGGTATCCACCTTATCCACTGGTAAATCCCCCTGAACCACGTGAAAGAAAATATGATAAACTTAGAAAGATGGGAGCGGTTGACTTTGTGGGTACTACTGACCCAGCGGAGGCTGAGACGTGGTTGAAACGAACAGAAAGGGTTCTAAACTTGATGAAATGTACTCCTGAAGAAAAGTTTGATTATGCAGTATCACTCCTTCAGGGAAATGCATATGATTGGTGGGAGACTATACCACATAGTACTGTTCAACCACCTGTATTGACATGGGATGATTTTCTAAGAGAATTTCATGATACATACTTGCCAGAAGTTTACAGAGATCAGAAAGAAAAGGAGTTTCTAGAACTTAAACAGGGAAATCGATCAGTTGCCGAGTATGAAGTGTTGTTTAATCGACTTTCTCATTACGCCTTACATATTGTAGTACGGAAAAGAAGAAATGTACTAGATTTGAATCGGACTCCGATTTGCTATTCGAAATCGTATTACACCTACTGAGATATGGAGTCTTATAGTAAGTTTCGAGAGCCAGTGAATACGTCTTTGAGAAATTGAAGCGAATCAAAACAAACCTTCGATTATAATAAGAAGAGCGAGGGTGATGAAACGGGAGGATTTAGAACTAGAAAGGAATTTACGGCGCTACACGGAGAAGGAGTTTCCCGAGTAGTTCAAAAAGTGGTAGTTTTAGGGGCGCAACATCACCGATAAGAGTGTTGGTTCTACACCACCGGTTCCCACATGTGCACATTGTGGTAAGAATCATTATGGAGAATGTAGATTGCTTACAGGGAAAATGTTTTAGATGTGGTGAACCTCGGACATATAGCAAGGAATTGCATAAAACCACGAGGAACCCACAGTTGAGCAAACTAGATTTAGTGGTTTCAACCCTAATAGAGGTAGGGCCGAGGAAGATTCGGTGTAGGAAGAGGCGCCGGTCAGAAGAAAGTCAAGCGGCTTGACAACAAGGTCGGCTCGAGTTTTTTGCTATGACACGGAAGAAGCTAAAGCTTCACCAACCGTAATTCTTGGTAATCTCTCAATCTCTAATATAAATGCTTATGTTTTATTTGATCCAGGAGCAACACATTCATTTGTTTCACGATCATTTGCATCACATTTGGGTAATAAACCGTAAACATTAAGCTATGATTCTTGGTTCGAACCCCGGTGATAGGGAATGTGGTGATTGTAAATCCGTATATCGTGATTGCAAAATTTTGATCGACGAATTAGAATTGAGTGCTAGCTTACTTGTTATGCCTTTAAGAGATTTCGATGTGATTTTGGGTATGGATTGGTTAACCGAACACCATGCTAAATCTGGATTGTTTTACAAAAGAGATATCGTTAGAGCTTACGATCGGGCAGATTGTATTTAAAGGGGAAAGAGAAATTTTGCCTACATGTATAATATCCGCATCTACAGCTTTTAAAATGATTAAGAAATTTGTGAATGTTACTTAGCCCACGTAATAGACACACGTTTATGTGGTTTGAAACTTGAAGACACTCCAGGTGGTTAAAGAGTATCCGGATGTATTTCCGATGATTTACCAGGATTACCTCCGGATAGAGATATAGAGTTCACCATTGAATTACAACCTGGTAAGCACCAATTTCTATCCCTCTTATCGAATGGCACTGTTGAGTTACAAGAATTAAAGACCCAAATACAAGAATCGTTGGATAAAGGATATATTAGACCGAGTGTTTCGCCATGGGGTGCACCTGTGTTGTTTGTTAAAAAGAAGGATGGTACACTGAGATTGTGTATAGATTATCGGCAGTTGAACCGAGTAACAGTAAAGAATAAATATCCAATACCTAGGATAGATAATTTATTTGATCAGTTGCAAGGTGCTAGAGTTTTCTCAAAGATTGATTTGAGATCGGATATCACCAGTTGAAGATTGCAGAGGCTGACATTTCAAAAACAGCGTTTCGGACTAGGTATGGCCATTACGAGTTTTTGGTAATGTCGTTTGGACTGACTAATGCACCCGTTGTATTTATGGCATTGATGAATAATGTGTTTAGACCCTATCTAGATAAATTTGTTATTGTCTTTATTGATGATATCTTGGTATATTCTAAATCTGTGAGGAACACGAACAACATTTGAGA